>OMLP01040995.1:0-15047 GCA_900302685.1 Spondyliosoma cantharus | reverse complement strand
ACAACGAGCAGATCACATCCACGCCAATTCCTCAAAGTGGTTGGATGAGACCGCAAAAGCCTCTGGTATCGGCTATACTTGAAGACCTTTCAGACAGGTAAGAAGTCTTCGGAAGTCCCACATTTAAAATGTATTCCGTGGTATACTTCTACTGATTATGTCCCCCCGATCGAACCTTTATTTTGGGGTAGGAACGGTGTTTGAAAGTCTTCAATGTCTGCTTCACTTCACCTATGCTAACATGCATTTGCAATGCACCTAAATTAGCTAGCCCCAGAACGGCGATTTCTCATAATTTGACGGCAACCTTGTTGGCGTTGATTATATCCAATCTATGAATGCATAGATTTAGTTCCCCAAGGACAATGTGGTTGAAATTTAAAACGGTAATGTGGAATTTATTCCAATAGCTGAGTGAGTGACATGTCTCCCTGTGACAATTATGTCCGTGGATCTAAAAGAGCTACACTTCGCTATATTTTTGCGTAGTAGGGGGAGGCGTTTCCTATGAGGGTGGATGGGGAGGAGGCGGTCTCAAGCTCTTGAATCATTTGAAAATTATTTTAACCGTCGGCGATTTGGAAAATCCTCTGTACTGCCTTTAAATTAACAATATTATAACAAATTAATACATCAAAAAAATAAGAGCAGCCCCAAAGCATTTGTCGTACGTGAGCTGTGTGGTACAGACGTAAATGGTCAAACAAATTAGTTGTGTTACCTCTCGTTGTGGCAACAGATGCAAGGCACTGTTGACACAGAACGTGTTTGGTCAATATCATCCTTCTTGTAGCCGAAATAACTGAAGATAACTGGCGATGCTTTTCTTTTTGGCACCAAATCTTCGTTTTCGGCATTTTCGCTTGTTCGTTTGCTCATTTCTTAGGGCCCGAGCAGGGAACCTGCAAGGTCCCTATTGTAATCGCAATGATTCTCGTTAGGGCCCGAGCAGGGAACCTGCAAGGTCCCTATTGTTTTTCTAATGATTATTAGGGCCTGAGCAGGGAACCTGCAAGGTCCCTATTGTTTTTACAATGATTACTATTATTAGGGCCCAAGCAGGGAACCTGCAAGGTCCCTATTGTTTTTGAAATGATTCTTATTAGGGCCCGAGCAGGGAACCTGCAAGGTCCATATTGTTTTTGAAATGATTCTTATTATTTTCTTTTTCCCAAATGATCACATTTTTCACTGCCTGAACATATCCCAAAACTCACCAAACTTGGAATATAAGTCACACCTGGCGAACAATTTTCTAATCTGTTGTCATCCTGAATTTTCACCACTAGGTGGCGCTGCAATCAAGGAAAGTGCCTTTTGCCTTATAACTCCCACATACTTTGTCGCACATTCCAAAACCTTATATCCACGCGTTCCCTGAATTATACCGAATCTTGTGGTATAGCCCACGCCCATGTCTGCCTGAGTTTTTTTTCGCTAGGTCGAAATGTCAAAAACATTTTTTTTTTTTTTTCGAACTCCTCCCAGGCCATTTCACCGATTGGCACGAAACTTTGCACACAGCATCTGTGGACCCTCCTGACAAAAAGTTATTAAGAGAATTTTGATGGTCCAAACAATGCTGAAGTTATTAAATAACAAATTCCCTGCAGATTTCGTTCCAAACAGGAAGTGATGTATATCTCCGCATTGGTGTGTCCTATTGACATGAAACTAAGGTTCCTACTTCCCCATGAGCCCCAGAGGCTCTGTGCTAAAGTTCAGGCGATGACCTCAAGGTGGCGCTCTTTAAATTGAAGTATTTTATATCTCCAATTCTTTTCATCGGATTAACACGAAACTTGGTACAGTTATTGCCCGTGAAGGTTTTGTCGATCCGACACTAGGTGGCGCTCTGGTGCCAGTTTTTTTTTTGATTTGGCCCTGTGCCCACACCATAACACTTATCGAAATGAAATTCATAGGGGTGGTATAGACTGGCCCCTGTAACTCACACACCAAAAACGACCAGCAGGTGGCGCTATTTTCTATTTAAAAGCGTTTTTGCCCCATAACTCCATCATAATATGTTGCATATTTTTAAACCTCATATCTACATGTTCCCTGAATTTAGCTAAACTGTGTGGTGTAAGCCACGCCCACTTTCACGCTACATTTCAATTCAAAAAATCGCAAAAAATGAAAAACCTACTTTTTCGAACTCCTCCTAGGCGATTTGACCAATTTGCACCAAACTTACCACTTAGCATCAGTGGACCCTCCTGACAAAAAGTTCTTAGAAGAATTGCGGCCAATTGGTGGCACTTTGGTGGCAGTGTAATTAATATCAATAGAACTAAATGGGAAAATTTTCAAATCCTATTCAAAACTTATCGACTTACAAACTCTTCTTGTCCCTCATACTTTCAGCTAGAGACACTATTCCGACTGTTAAAGAGTCAGAAAACCTTGATAACATTACACATAACATTACTTTTCAGCTTTTCGGCCTTTTCAGACATTGTTTAATTGTTTAATACAGGAGGAGCAGCCCACCAAATTATTAAGGAAAAACTTCCTCAACTTCCTTCCTCAGGAAGGTGTTGCGTGGACAAGCCCGACGGCAGCATGTGTCGACACCAGCATGCCCCGACGCCAGCATGTCCCGGCGAGGGCCCGTTCATCGCTGCTTGCAGCTTTAATTCAATGTTGTTACCAGCGACTCACTCCATGTGCAGGGGCGTGGTCTGCTTCGGCACACTGAGTAAGAACTAATGTGATTGATGGAACGCTGCGCATACAGAGTCTGCGTGCAGTGTGTGTCAAGTACACTTGAAATTAGATGAGTTAATTTGCCTCCTCGGTCGCAAGCCCTGCGATGTTACTATTGCGCACATGTACATTGCGATGACGATGCTCAAACAATATATCGTGCAGCTCTAACAGACACACACATACACACACAGACATACACACATTGTGTGCAATTCCTTTGGACACTAATGCTGCTCAACAGTACATTACAGAGGAAGTGAGCAGTTAAAAAGCTTAGTAGAACTCATAAGCTTACATGTAACTTAATGGATTCGACTTCTTGCCCTACCCTCTCCACACATTACCCACTCTCCCTTGGTCTTCCTGTGTTCATTTAGTATTGGGCACAGAGGTGCAAACAAACGATAGGGGCATAATTACAGGGTGCAACTGGGAGCCAAGCTGTTTATTTACAGCTCCGATGAAAATTACACTTGGCGGACCTCAAATGGAGCTTTTTATTCACTCCTTCTCACTTAACACCCTCCTCGCCCTCACCCTGCCCTCTCTGTTGTTGATGCAGTTAATTTGGTTGGGATAATGAATTATTGCTTTCAGCAGCAAGGCCTGCCTCATGCCTTCTTCCAAACCAGTGTTGTGATCCCAACTGCCCCATCCTCTGGGGAATAGTGTACATTTCACTCTTCCCGCTGGAATTGAGTTTGTTCCTGTGCATGCAGCACTACGGCACTACTGCTGTGAGCATAAAGGTATATCTGTTTGCCTCCAGATACAGAATGTAATCATTGGCCGACCTCTCCGAAGTCTAAATTGTGTTTCCCTGCGTGAAGCTAAGCAGCAGAGTTGATCACTGTCATATAATCTCATACACACAAATAAACACACATGCAAAGTCTGCGAAAGCTTGTGAAATGCATGTACCTATTTAAGGGGAGCAGTTTGCATGGTAGCAAACTCAAAATGTCAGTTCAGCAGGATACATAAAAACTGTTATGAGCAATAAAAATCATTAAAAAAAAAACATCGTAATTCTCTGTATAGAAAAAAAACACTGGTCCCTGTAAAAACCTGTTTCCTTTGTTATTATTCAGTTAGCCACTCTGCTGCCATGCCACAGTACCCTGGGGTGTAAATAAAACCTTAAAATCCTCTCAGTGCAACACTTCCACCGACAGCCACATGACATTTATTAGAGTTTTGGTTTTATCTTAAATATTTCCCCAGAAATTAAAGAGTTTTTTTTTTTTTTTTTTAAATGTTTATGTACGTTTTTAGAGAAATGTTGTAATATTGCAACATTGGGCTTAGTTGGGAGCAGAATTTCTGTATTTGTACTCTTGTTGTCTGAACAACAATTCAGAACAACTAAGGGTTCATTTGCAGAGTTGATTGCTTACTTAGCCCCATAATGGTATATAACATTAATAATAATCTCATATTAGTCATATTTTTATCAAGTCATTTATTAAAAAAACAACAACATTTAAACAGGATAAAACTCTAGCTTTTTCTAGCGACTTCTTCAGTGCGCAAATAGGTCCTTGCGTACATCCAATGGGAGGTGTGCACATCTTTCGGATGGTCTCTTCTGAGCATTCAGAGGGCTTCCTGATTTCACTGTCTGTGTTGCTGGGCTCCCTTTGCCTGAAGATGGTCGTCCTCTCTTTGTTGTTTTCACCAGGATGAGATAGGATGCTAGCTGTGCCTGAAACTGTCGAGGATGATGGAGTGCCAGAAGATGTACATGTACCAGCGACGGGATTTGATGGGGAACTTATATTTGGCTGTAAATAAGTCCAACAAATCCACACCTCCCATCTACTTGTTGTCGGCACAAACAATGTAAGGCCTCTCAACTTCAATGTAGGTTCTTTGTGGACAAAGGTACAGAATTTTAGGTCAGTCTGATCAAATTAACTACATTACCTTGCGCTGCTACTGCAGCGGTAGCGCTGCAAGAGGTGCCTGGACAGTCGGCGTTGTGTGAAATCCCATGGCGCCTTAGTAGGTGGTTGGAGAGATTAGTCGTGTTGCCATGGTTTTTTACTTGGCTTTTACATATTCTACAAACAGCAAGCGACTTAATTAGAACATCTCCATCTTTGCAAAAGCCAAAGTGTTTCCACACACTGGACCAAAATGGTGGCTTGAAAATTTCTTGCTCGCCATCTCCTCCGCCATGCTGCATTTTGTTGCCGTTCTGACAGTCGCGCTGCTGCCGGCACGTGCCAATGATGTCACAGACAGGCAGACTGAATCGAGTAATGATTAACGTGTCTTTATCGTTAAAACTGCTAAAAAAACACACATCCATAAAGTTTGCCGTGCTTAAATCCAATGTGCAATTTCCTAGTATGGATACAATCGATTCTTTACCATTTCAAATGATTTTTAATCGATATATGTCGCCCGGAAGGCCAATGTGCCGAGCACAGATCGATGTAGTTGGATCGTAGATCGATGAATCGTTACACCCCTAATTTTCAAGCATGCCAAGACACATGCTTGGCTGCATGCAAGCAACCACACACACACACACACACACACAGTCAAATTATTACCATTTTGCGTACATAAACTTACCAAAATCCTGGTCTACCGGTGTAGAAATTGATCAACCAATAGATTAGGATTACTGTGAAAAGAAATTCCCCAATCAGGACATTATACTGAATGAATCCTTTAGCGCTGTAAACAACACCAGTAATCCAGCAAAATTCAAAATTTCAAAGCCATTTTATGTCTGATCAGGTCAAGACTGAAGTCTGCTGCCTTCCTTTTCGCTAAGCTTTTGTTCACCCTTGCTTCTTTCCAACTTTCTTTAACATTGCAGGATTACAAGAGTGTTTTTTACAAATGTGTTAATTTCTCTTGCAACAATGCTTTTATCTTGACTTTTAAAACAAACAGACTATTTAGGTGACTGGTATCTATGAGTGAGTACAAAAGGGGACTGTCAGGGCTTATAGTTTATAGTGCCATTCTAGTTTATATTGAATTTATTTATACATTTCCAGATCTTTGTGGAAACTTCACTTAGTGATGAGCAGTTTACAAGACCTCATAGGATTTAACTTGTTTTATGTCAAGTTGTCTGATGTGTTTTATGACCTAAACCCTACAGCATGGAAGTTTGTTACATTATGGACAGCTACAGTTTATTTGTAGGCCTGAAAATTCTGCCAAAAATAAATAAATAATAATAATAATAATTTGTTCCAAAAAGTTTAGATGGAAAAATCGACTTGACATTCAGCAGTGGCTAAGACCCAGATGAATACATGAGCGCCAGAGATGAATCCAACACACCAGAAAAATATTCTTGATGCTAAAGGTCAGACTAGATGCAGTACTGCCACCATGCTTTGTGCCTTCAGTCAGGAACATTCTCAAATTGTGTAAACGGTAGCGACGCTGGACAAGGTCAGTGTCCAGACCCTCTTGGCATGGGGCAGTGGGCAGGGTTGTACCCTTCTTCAGTTCACCCCATTTGGTGCTTTCAGACTTCACCGCCTGGGCATGTAAAAAAAAAAAAAGCTTTCACCAAAACACAGCCACCAGGCCAGCAGCACAAGAGGTCCTTCTGTGCTTTGAGTCAGATCTTTATTTTTGGACATGGAAGGCTGGTTGGATATAGGGATGGAAGAGCGGGTGTGAGAAGGAAGGAGGGGGAGAGGAGGGTGAATGGTTGGACACAGTAACTTCACAAACAGATGGGGAGGATGTGAATGTCCAGGGTTGAAACATATCCATACTGATACCAAATGATACTAACTCAGTTTTCTAACTATATCAGTGGTGAAGGAAGTGAGTAGGGCTGCCACTTTTTATTCGAATATTCGTTCGAATATGGGGGGAATGGTTTGTATTCAAATGTAATGACCTGTTCGAATTCAAAATGTACGCAAAAAAAAAAGCTCAACAGACCGTTTGAAGTAGTTCGCCTTGTGATACAGCAGAGGGTGCTCTAAAACTTCACTAGCAGCTTGACCTATTGCACGATCTATTGACCCTTGACCTATTAATTCAGCTAGTAATATTATGTTGTTCGCTACGAAAATGGAGGACACTAGCGAGAAAAGCCGTCTCATAGGCACAGTAAAGCCGTCCTTACCAAAAGCATCTGAGAAGTAGTGTATGGAAGTATTTTGGGTTCTACGCCGTAGATGGAAAATTAACTAGATAAAGCTGTCTGTCGACTTTGTACAAAGCAGCTGTCTCATTCTACAATGACAACAAATCTGCGGACTCACCTAGCGTACAACCTCGTAAGCTAACGTTAGCAGGTGAGTGTACAACCTCGTGTGACTGCACTCGGCACACTCCGCTTCAGCAGGCCCCTTGCCAGCAGCTCGCAAAAATGCCGTCACCGACAAGATAGCAAGATTTACATGCAAGGATATGCGGCCCATTGGTATCGTTTCGGGATCTCATGATGGAACTGGAGCCTAATGTTGTGTGGTGATTTTTGAATTTTGAGCATCACAAGCCGAGTGCTATCTAGTTTCATTATTTTGGAGAGAGGACAGGCAAGTAAGAGGTAATATGTATTTTTTTTAATGAACCTTCCAATAAACCCTCTGCCCTCCTTTGTATAATTTTCACACCTTTCCACCAATATTAAATTGCTTCTACAATACTTAGCACACCTGCAACATACACGCATGCATATTGCCCGAACCCAGGGTGCTCCTTAGACAGCAACAATAATGAGGATGTCGTTAACTTGTCCAAACGAGCGGGGGGCCTTTAGCGCGGGTGATTAATTAATTAACAGCAACGCTATTACTTTATTAGCTCCACATGAAAGGGTGGTAGTGGTGATGGTGGAGTATGAGGTGTGCAGGGTGTGTTTATGATTAAGGCTAGATGGAGATTGATTATTAGAGCACATGTGTCTAACATCTGTGGATGTAATGGTGCCTTGTGGTGGGACCAAATGTCCTCTAAATGGGTAAAAAACCACATACCGTAGACTGTTAAAGTGACAAATGCTAGATAATGTAATGACCTATTCAGACTAGCTGTTCATGTACTGACATTTTAACATGTAGGGCTCTGAAAACACTGCAGACAACTTTGCAGACTCTGGCACCATCTTTGACCTCTTTGTAGAAGTAAAAAAATATTTCCTTACAGGGATCAATAAAAAATTCTAGTAAACAGCTTGCAGACACTGGTAAGATTATTTCTCTGCTCATCTACTGTAGCCTGTTACCTAATAACACAACACAAGGAGTGACAGACTGTATAATGCAGAAGTTTATAAAGCCTGTGTGAAAGGCGGGAGTGTTGTTGGTGTGGATGTAAGCTGTGGCTCCCCTCTGGCCTTTCACTGTGCTCTAATCCTCTCTGCTCCCCTATTTGGTATGGTTCAGACAAGACGAGGTCAGGGGACACCAGGCTAATGCAATCATATGATTTAACCAGATAGAGAATAGCAGCGCAAGGCGGGTGTCTGCACACGTGTGTGTGCGTTTGGGCAGCCGTGTTGTCATGACTCTTGAACAGCAGGCCAGAGAAAATGAATAAAACACTGTATGATTGCACTGTCACAGATGATGAAATTATCATACACTGCTGCTCTCCTTATTAGTACATTCAGTTTTGACACAGAGGGGCAGGCAGGCGGTTTTATACATCCAATACAGCGCTAACAATATCTATGTGGTCAATTATAATCTATCAGGTAGTGTGTGTACACAACCGACAGGGACCCCTTTGCATTATTAAACTCCAAAATAGGTAGGCTTTACTGGATGGATTCAATTCAACAGAGGCTTTCATTGGATTATTTATGAGCTTGAAGGGATGTATTGAGGCAAATGTATTTTGTGAGATACGCAGCAATAGAATCTTGCCTCTTTTTAATTTTCATAGTAAATTCTAATTCACAGCCTTGAATGTGAGCACTTAATGAAAACAAAAAGCTTTCAAAGCCAGCAGTCTTAGTGAAGTACTGTATTTGGTGGCTAATTTTGGCTCATAATTTTTTCTTTAACTATCACCCTTTCTCTGTCACCCACCTTTCCACGACTGAATGGAAAACAAAGGATGCTCCAGCCCCCATTATTAATTATGTATACAACTCTCATGCAAGTCCTATCTGGACTGGGACTGATTAATAATGGAACAGCACTGTAATTACATGCCACTCGTCACAGATATTTTCAATTCACTCTTCCTACTTCTCTGCCTCATCTCTTTACTTCTTTATCTCTATCTACCCCCCCACCCCCCTTTGGTCTGTCCATTTCTCTTTATGTCCGCTTCTTTAGGTTTAAACCAATCTGTTCTCATCAGCGTCAGCTTTTATCTTGCATACTGGAGATGACATCACTGTGGAGGAAGCCAGAGCGTTCTTTTCTGTAACATCTTTGTTATTATCTCATGGACCTTTGTTGATATTTTGAAAACAGGGAAGCTGAAAATGGGAGAATAATTAGGTCTTTCATTAGTCCAGTATGAGCATCAGGGGGAGCTGAGCCAGCTGTGTATAATTGAGTGAGAAAAAGTTATTTTAGATCGGATATAGGTTCTGTGAAATCGGGGGAGAGCACACTGACAGTGACCAGGTGAAAGAGAGGACAGAACACAATGGATGCCGGTGTTCTACGCGATAATTTATTACAAGGAATTATATTTCTTCATATAAAAGGCCACAGAGCATTAAAACCTTAAAAGGTTTTAAAATGCGAACTACACACGTTAAAATAGCCCAGTAACAACAGGAAAGTCTATTGTGCCAGCCAGACCAGGTGCAATGACGGCTCAGAGGTTGGGGAGGAGCTCTGCCGTCGCGCCAGGTGCTGCAGGTGCCTCGGTTGCTTCCCACAGTCAGCGTCCCCGAAGTCACCTGAGAATAAAAATGCACAGCTAATACGGGTGTCCATACAACACACAAGTTTACAGTGCAGCCGCACAAACACACACCAGAGCGTTACTATAGCCCAAAGGTGATACTTACCCGCCAGGCAGAGTGCTATGCTCTGCCGCTGCAAGTACGTCACATTGCAACGCCCTGGGTTTTTCTTTCGTTCGGTGCTCACACTCAGTGCGTTTTACATGACACTCAAGAAAACCAAATTACTGGGTTAGTCCGACTATGATCGGATTTTTAAGATGCATGTATACACCTTAGTCTGTTAATTTTGCGTTCTGCGCAGGCTCGAGATTCTTTTCCCAGGGCCGTGAGCCGGAAGTAGAAGGACGGCGGCGGCGTCTTTCCTCCGAAATAACGGCAAGCAAGAGTGCCATTATGCATCTAGTTTGTGTAATTATCTTGTACACATATACGAAATGTACAAAGATGTAGCTTTGTCTTGCTCTTCGTACGCCATCTTTCTCGAATGCCGAGGCAGAGTTTGTTGTTGCTGGTGACGTAAAGAGGTCAGCCAGAGATGGCTCTATTACCACTAGTTGAAATGGGTACAGCGCCACCTATTGTACCGGGGTATGCTTCAGCCATTAATTCGATTTTCTCACCGGCATGTATACTCAGACAATTGCAGTTGTCCGATTGAGTAGCATAGTATAGCATACTATGGCTGTAATCCGACTAAGCTGTGCATGTAAATGCAGTGACTGTCTTGGCTTGTCTCCCAGACCAGGTCTGGTCTCCTCATCCCCTCTGGCATGTTAGCTCGCTTCTCCTCAGGTCCGTGCCTCCCTCCAGCCCACTCGGCATCTTCCGATCTCTTCCTTCTGTCTCCCAGACCTGCCAACATTTGGCAGCCAACATTTGGCAGGTCTGGTCTCCTCGTGCTGACCTGGCACCTCTCTTGCATGTTAGCTCTCTTATCCTCAAGTCCGTGCCTCTCTCACCTATATGCCACTCTTACTTCCCGGACCAGACCCTCTCTCCTGCTGCCGATTGGGTTGGCGGCTGTCTGTCAGGGAGAAAAGGGCAGAACCTCCCAGGTGCAGCTACTCAACAATAAAATGGTGTGTTCACAGGCAGTAGTAAATAAAACCACACACATAAACTAAAACTTCAACACAATAAATAAACTATTAAAAGCACAACACAAGTAAAAGCATGTACCCAATAAAATTCAATAAAATATAAAACCCAAGTAAAAAAAGTACAACCAAGATAAAACAGTCTTACTGCCCTGTGACAATTTGCAGTATAGTATAGGCTAGTTTTTGCCATCACCCCTTGAATTCTCATACAATATACATATATAAACTTGGATTCTTTGAAGTACTCCTCTGGCTAACAGTACAAATTAAATTGGTTCAAACCGGAGCTTTTTCAAGTTGTGTCCACCACTTTTGTAGTTTCAAGTGTTAGAATCAACAGCAACAAATCAAACAAACAAACTTCTGTACACGTTGTACAGTACAAGGAGCATCTACCTCAGGCAGGATCCTTAAGCTGATAGTAAGCGCCAGAGCAAAGACCTCCTACGTAAATGGTATAGAATTGTGTTGCATATTAAACTTGGTGGTTTCTAAGGTGAAGGGTATGTCAGAGTCTCAATACGTTAGAAAATCCACAAGGCTCACATGTCTATTGACTTTGGATAATAATACAGAGAACTAAATATGTTTGAATATGTAGTTAGCTGACTTTTTCATTGTTCAATAGGTGCCACACAGTAAAATTAGCATACGGTTAGGTTAGCTTGCTCACATGACTGAAAAAGGCATCATGGATAGGTCATTGCTGTTGGCACAAAGAGACATTTAAATAGGTGTAACTTTTATTTAGTGCTGGAAGCCAGTCTAGCATACTTCATTCGTAAACTAATGTTAGCTACTGTTGCTATCTGGTAGCGGAGAGGAGAGGCACACAAGAACATTCATGAAGTCCCATCCTTTGGACTGTCAGGGAAAATCCGACCTGAGCACCTCACATAGAAATTCACAGTCCAGTGGCATTGAACAACTTAAACAAATCATCCACAGGCTTGTACAGTCAACTGAGAGAGAGGGGGAAGGTCATTGTTGCAAATAACCCCTTTAAATTGCTACAAATTGTTACAAATAGCCCCTTTTAAAGTGTTGAAAAATTAAAAACGTTCAGATTTGTAACAAACAATAATTTGGTGGCTCACCTGTAGTAATTCTGAGGACCCCCTAGGGCCCCTGTTGATGACCCAGGATATGAGGCATCAAAAAGCTCCATTAAAACCAAAAAGCCATAATTATTATGAGCCACAGGAGCTAAATTAGGAACTAGTTATGTATCCCTATTTGAATTTTCATCTCACATGAAAAACTGTCAAAATTAGCGACATGAATCGATGAATGATGGGACCGCAGACAGCATTGTGCTGCCAGGAGACTGCATCAGCAGGAATACTCTGCAAACTTGCAACCTTATGGTGGAAGGACAAAACCACTCTGGAATAGTTTTATCCAGACAAGGTTGCCAAACCAAACAATGAAATTTTCCCAGTCATGTCCTCCCACATCGCGCCATGTGTAGTATTTGGAACATGTCATTGACCTATAAGTTACAGTCTTATAATAAAACTGTACTCTGTGTACTACTGGACAATTTTTCACTTACATTTCAAGTAAGTTGTACCTCTGTGGCTGATTATTCTGCATAGATACAGATACAAGTATTTCTTGACCTCACAGGGCACCAACGTGACAATTTAATGATGACAGAGTGCTTATTATAACAAATGCTCGGCTAAGAATAAATATTTCTCCTGAGCTTTTGCTATAGAAGAGCATTTTAAGTTTTCACTAGGTAATCAGTACATCAATTAGCAAATGACAGTAATTATCATCAAAGCACCTGGCCTGTATTCTCTCCTATAATGTTGTCAAGAGCAGTTTCCTCAGACAGGCGATGATTGCAGAAATGAATCACATCGTAGCTGCATGTAGCAGCTTGCTAGACAGCCCGCATTGGCAGACGCCATCCCGCGAGCCTCTTTGATAAAAAAGTAAATGATTTACATGGCAAAAACAACATCAGTGACAAACAGTTTCACCAGACGGCTTTGTCTGTGATCTGCTGTGGAGACAGCAGCAGCAGAAGAAAAGGCACCTGACTGAGTGGCTGCTGTCTATGTTTAGGACAGGAAGCAGGAGGTGTCTTGGAAGGAGCCTGAAGTGAGCAGACGTTTCTATAGCAGAGCAGATTTATCAAAGGTGTTGGTTCATTTATCATCATTTACTCCTGGAGTGTGATTCCTAACTCATCTTTTTCTGAGCTTTTGCAATTTTCATTCCAGTCCGTTCCTGTCCTGTCCACCAGCCTAATCTCAATTTCCCCGCATTCATCTCCGCAGCCACCTCTTTAATTTAATCTGTTTATGAATTGTTTTTGTTGTGGTTTGCACCAGTGAGGCTGCCATAATGAATACAGGTGTCCTTTCTGCAGGAGCACAGGCAATTACAGAACTGCAGGAAGTGGCTGTGTTCCCCAACTAGTGAATTAAGTGTCCCTGTATTTCAGCATTCAATTACCAAAACTTGTTCTTCGCATGCTTTGAAGGAGAGCTTTGATTTGTGAGGCAAAAGTCAAATGAGCACCCTGGAACTCCTATCCTATCAATCTATATCACCGGATAGCTTGGTCTCTTTATTTGTAGACATATTAACCCAACTTCCAGAGGGGAAAACAAGAGAAAAAGGTTTGTCTCGATGAGTTATCTTTGACATGTAGCTCTGTGGTGAAAGAATTGGAAATTATGGCAAAGGTGACTTTGCGAAAGGCAAAGTGGATTTTGATATGACGTTTCATGTTGTGTAGCGTTCCTTCAGAAACCTTACATCTGTTACAAAGAAGGGATGTCGATGGGTCAAACTTATGCAGACAGAATAGTACATCTCCTCATTTAACTCACTGGCCCATGCCTGTCTGTGAGCAGAGGAATCTTTAGGTGTATGGTTAAGCAAAGTTTGATAGAAATATGAGACCGTCCCTTGGCTGAAGGGGTCAAATCTGTTCATTAAGTTTAGAGTTTCATGGCAGGGTTTGTTTTGGCAACTGGATATGTGCTTTTGGTGAATTCACGTATTTGAAAATATCTGAACAGATTGGATGCTGGAATGCAATACCAACTCTGGAGCTGAGCAAAAGAAGCAAAGGTACCCTCTATCTACCCCTCTCTCTTTCCACATCACAAAAACAGACGCTCATGCCAGGGGTGAAGGCATGATTGTTGCATATTGGGGTATCCAAATAAGTATCTGGTGCTTTTATCTATCATTTGATATGACTCCGTATTTTCAGAGTGCTGCCTATGATAGTACTGCCACTGTAAGCTGTTTTGTTTACTTTGGTAGTGCTATTTAACAGGGCTGGGAGTGAGGTGGTCCTGCATAAGGAGCGTTCCAGTATTAACCAGGCTGGACAATCATCTGAGTTGGCTGGAGGGCTGTTCTTCCACCAAGCTATGATGGACAGTTGAGTGGCCCAGTGATTGAAAAGAGGAAGACCAAAGCCTCTCTCCATTTTTGGCTTACACAGATGTTTTTTTGCTATACGTACTGTTTTATAGCTCCATATGAAGGGTATTATTATTGAATCTAACTGCTTAAAGTATGATTGAGGTATGTAGAATGGGACACCTTGGAAAAGAAAAAGAACAACCATCTTTGACCCTCCCAACCAAAGAGATAGGGAGGGATTTCTAGAAGTCAATATTTTGTTTTAGTTTGTCAATCTGCTTTTGCCAGTTTGCCTTTAACAGGTCATTTGGATTTTTCGTAACAAAAATACCAAGATATGTGAAGCAGTTATAAGCTTTTTTGAAGGGTATGCTTTCAAGGAACTCTTAACTATATTTATCTGTGATGGGCGTTACCTCACTCTTATCAAGTTTCACAGTAAATCCAGAGAGAGACCCAAACCATTTTATTTATTGCAACAGTGGTGGAATTGACGTCTGTGGCGTAGAGATATGCAAAAGCATAGTAGTTCCATTGACAACTATAGGGGCTATAGTGGCACTTTGTCTTATGCTGATGGATAGCGGCTCTATGAGAATGGCAAAGAGGAACGGTGACCGGGGGCAGCCCTGTCGGGTTCCCCTATGAGTGGTGGGATACCTGTATGGTTGGTTGTGACAGAGGCTGTGGGTTGAGCATAGGGCTGGGCGATATGGCCTTTTACTAATATCCCGATATTTTTAGGCCATGTCAAGATACATGATATATATATCTCGATATTTTCCCTTAGCCTTGAATTAACACTTTGATGCATACAATCATGCCAGTATGATGATTCTAAGTGTCTACATTAAAACATTGTTCATACTGCATTAATATATGCTGATTTTAAACATTCATGTAAAATCACAACAACATTTTTTTTGTCAAAACTGTATTTATTAAACTAAATTATTTAGCAGTGGCACAAA
>OMLP01040992.1:0-10306 GCA_900302685.1 Spondyliosoma cantharus | reverse complement strand
AGTCACCTGGAAAGCATCACTTGGGATCGTCCTAAAGAAGGATGGAAACTTCTGCCGGTCACTCAGACAGGAACATGTGGCAAAATAACTCACCTGTGAAAGACACAGACTGTACAGCCTGAAAACATTCAAAGCCTTTTCCAGCTCTTTCAATACTCTATGTTTACATGTGACACTAAATCCGATATAATATCAGAATGATCCAACAGAATTACTAGAAGGCAAAATGGCAAACTTACCATAGGTACTCTGTACAAACCTAGGACAGAGGAGATGGCAATAGAATGTGCAGAAAAAGGATCACCCACAATCCCTATGACTGGAGGGGTTCCTGCACAGGTCTCATCTAATATAAACTGCTCCTCTTGACCACTGACTGCGGATAATCCTGCACGAATTGCAATCCCTAGTTTGACACAGTTATCGTAAAGACTGTATCCCAGAGTCACATTAGGTAGCAGGTTGGAGTTTCTGTTGATCTCATCAATAGTAAAGGCCATGGTCTGGACCCTCCTAAATCCTACAACATCAAAACTAACACAAATACCACTATTAAATATTGAAAAATAGAGCATACAATATTGGTGACAACATGAACACATTGCACAAGTAGAAAATGTACAATCACATGTGTCAGTTGAATATCAACAATAACTTACAATAATTAAATAGATACCACAGTATGAAATTAACAGAAATACATATGACTCATGGAATTGATTTTCTCCAGTTTTTTATTTTGCCACATCCCTGAGAGACTCACCCATGACAGGTAGGCTGTTGTGGGTCTGAGGTAAAAGACAGGTCAGGAAGCACAGAGAAGAAGTGGATCCGAAATGTCCCACCTAGAACCACATCTCCAGCCTTGTGCATCTCATTTAGATGAAACCGTCCCTGTAACCGGCAGGAGGAGGAATACAGTGGGAAGGACACAACAGAAGAGAGGTAGGAATACAACAACATGAAATACATGAGAGAGGGCAATTTAATATCTAAAAATCCCCACATGACTTTCCTCCTGTTCATCCCTTTTCCAAGCCCAGTCAGTTGTATGGCTGTCAACCTCTTTTATTGACCAGCATTGTCCAATCTTAAACACCAACCAATGGGCTATAAGGAGGAGTCAGGGAAGGACCAAAAATTTCTGTAGCTTCAGATTGATTTTGATCATACTAAGATAAGTGGTTTTATCTATTTTACGCTGCACTATATTTTTCATGACAACAGACAACAGTGTTGGGGGTAACGCATTGCAAAAGCAACATGATACAATAATATAATTATTTTAAGGATCTATTGCCAGCACTGGGACCTACAATGCTAAATATTTTTTGTCCCTGTGATTAGGCCTCTACTTATGAAATCACATGTTGTAGTGTTTTCTTTTTTACTATGAATTATCTTGTATGGCCTGCTCACTTCCAGGTCACCATGGTGGAAAAAGGCATTGAGAAATACATTTTATCCTTGTCATGTCATTAAAGGCTACATTAGAGAAGGTATAGGTCTATCGTGATTCTCATTACTAAGCCTACAATTAAAAAAATATATTCTTCCTTTATATATTTCATAATACATCACAATTTGATCCTTCCATCCCTGTTTTCAAGACCATTTGTTTACTTAAAAATATCTAGACTTTTTTATTGTTCTATATAGGTTATTTGGCCATTTTTATAGAAAGTAACTAAAAGTAGTGTTATAGGTCTATATTAATCAATACAGACAGTAATATTGTGAGGTAATATATCTCTCAAAAATTAAAGTAATATGTAATATATTGCAGTTTGAAAGTAACT
Source organism: Spondyliosoma cantharus (assembly GCA_900302685.1). Classification (NCBI taxonomy): domain Eukaryota; kingdom Metazoa; phylum Chordata; class Actinopteri; order Spariformes; family Sparidae; genus Spondyliosoma; species Spondyliosoma cantharus. The sequence continues at coordinate 8,507 of OMLP01040992.1, read as the reverse complement.
TTGCCAAGACTGCCAGACAACAGACTGTCATTTGATAACTGTACTGTGAACAGTGCAGTAACATTGAGGTAAGGAAGCTGTCAAGATACTGCAATTTTATCTTCCACTACTAGCACCTTAATAGATTTGCTTGGAGGCTAATTTGCAACACATCATAACAGTACTGCAAAATGAAATGAAAAAACATCTTTATTTCACACCTGTTAGATCCTTTGAGATTTTCTCAGAGACCTAGTTGCTACACCTCACAACAGGACTGTAACATACATTAGAGAGATAACACATATCTGTTACTTCAGACACACCTCTTTGGTAAGTCCTGAACAACTCTATACTACTTGTGTATGATGGGTTTCAGCTGTGTGGCTCTTCCCATCCAATTGCTGTGGGAGAGCACCTTATAAAGGCAGACAGAACTCATCTGGTTGTCCTCTTGCTTGACGGAGCCTGGGTCACGTCACTTCCTGGCACCCTCCACTTCCTCTTTCGCTTGGTGGCAGGTAGGCTGGCGGCGGCGACTGCAGTCTGGTCTCACGCTGTCCATCCAGTTTTTCATTCTATAGCTGTCCTATCGCTTCGCTCCATTCCGTGCTGACCGGCATTGCCTGACCGGTATGTAGCACAGTGACCTTAGTTTCCTCCTCTAGCCATTTGTAAGTTGCTCATAGCTGTTCTTTCATTGTAGTGTAAAGACACCTGTGAAAGAAGTCACTGCTGCTTTGCCTCGCTGCTCACTGCTTCGCTGCTCACTGCTTTGCATCGTAGCTATTGCTTTGACTCAGACTTTTATTTGCACACGCGGCCGTGGTGCTCTATTTTCTTCTTCTGTAATAATTGGTTTCACTGCAACCTGTAATTTTGATTTATGTTGGCTTTACGGTTATTTTGGTCTTTGCGGGTTGCAGGTACATTTCATTTGATTATGTAGATTTTGTTAATTCTGTTTGATTTGCTATTGTGTTATTATAGATTTCGTATGTTAACTTTCTTGATTTCTCATGTGTGTTTTGTGACTAGTTGCATTTAATCTAATTTTGTTTTCTTAGCTTCTGTCCTCTGACCCCCCCCCCAGTCAGGTGCTGAGCCTAGGGTGGCGGATTGGGGTCCCAGTGGCAGTGTCCCTCTTGTGCTTGCACTTCTGGGTTGATTTTGTTTCACTTTCATTTGCTTCACGTGGTGTTCCTGGGATCCCCTTTGTTTTGGACCCATCTCCCCAGTAAGACTCAGCCCTGATTGGCTCCCCCTTTTCTTAATGTTGGAGCTTTTAAGACTTTTAAATTTAACTAATAATACTATTTTTGTGACTAGAAATGCCGTCTCTGCCTGAATTGTAAAACGGACCTAAGTGCTTTCTTTGGTTGAGAAATAGTCCTTTAAAAAAAAGGGGTCCCTGGGTGAAACCCTAAGGGTGGCGTTGTTTGGCGTTCATTCTTAATCAAGTGCTGCCCAGAGCATGCTCCTCTTGCCGCCACACAAGCATTTCCAGTCAAATGTAGTTCTAAAATACAGTGGAAAAAAAAAAAAATTCAGTGAAAAGTGGCAATAGGTCATCAGCTGATGTATGTAAGTGGTCTGATCATTGTGAATGCATGTGGCTATATGTCAGAACGTACAACCTCCTGCAAACTGTGGAGAACATCAGCCTACGAGGGATGTGTAAAGTGAAGACCAGATGTGGGCCGATGTGGTTTGACTCAGGGCATAGTTTTATTATTATCATTATTATTATTATTAGTTTATTTAATTACACCAACAAAAACCCATCCATTATTATGCTGTTGAATGACTTTTTCTAAGCAGTGAGAAATTTGATACTTATTTCACATTACTTTGGGTGAAATCCTTTACGTCATGTACATGACATGAGTTACATATGTGACACAAGCTACCTACGTACATTTCTGTAGAAAAGAAGAGAACATATGTGATGTAAGTGAACTAACATAATGAAGATTATATAAATCAAATTGACTTTTTTTTGTATTGTGTATATATAAAAACGTTTCTGTCTCATGAAGACAGTGAAGTGAAGTTGCTAGGTCTGGATTCCCCGACCCATGATTGCCTTTTTTGTGTTCCTCTCTGGTCTCAGCAGGATTATGTAACATTTGGGTCCAAACAGTGCCACCAAGAGACCAAAACTGGATGCCAGTATGGCAAATACCTCCACTGTATCTGCATATTTGCCTGGTGAGCTGATATAAGCAGGGACAAAGGCCACCCACACAGCACAGAAGATCAGCATGCTGAAGGTGATGAGTTTGGCCTCATTGAAACTATCTGGAAGATTCCTTGCTATAAATGCAATCAGAAAACTCAGGGAAGCCAATGAGCCAATATAGCCCAGTAACACTGCAAAACCAACTGTGGACCCAACAGCACACTCATAAACTATCTTATCATTGTAGTATTGAGTGTTTTTATACGGAGTTGGGGAGGCAGATATAATCCAGACAGTGCAGACTGCTGCCTGAACAGAAGTGAGAACAATAACTGTTCCTCTCTGCTGCAAAACACCAAACCACTTAAGGCTAGTCCCCCCTCCTGGCTTGGAGGCCTTGAACACAGCCAGAACCACCATGGTTTTTACCAGAATACATGAGACACAAAGCACAAAGCTGATCCCAAATGCTGCATGTCTCAGCTGGCATGTCCAGAGTCTGGGACGACCAATAAACAGCAGCGAACATAGGAAACATAACTTAAGTGACAGCAAGAGCAGGAAACTCAGTTCTGAATTGTTGGCACGTACTATGGGTGTGTTATGATGATAAATAAAGATGCCCATGACAAAAGCACACATACATGTGCCCAGCAAGGAGGCAGCTGTTAAGCCGATACCCAAAGGCTCATGGTAGGAGAGAAACTCTGTTTTCTTCGGAACACAGTGGTCACGCTCGGGGCTAGACCAGAAGTCCTCTGGACAGCTGGTGCACTCCATGGCATCTATGAGAAAAGGAACAGACCTGAGATACTCTATTAATATATGTTAATATTATGTCTCAAAACTGCAATGTTTAAAGTTAAAAACCAACCAGTGCCATTACTGATCTTCCCCTCAGAACAAAGGATGCAGTCAAAACAGCAAACAGGTTCTCCTTTCTTTCTGGCCATGCGGGTACCTGGAGGACAACTTTCACTGCACACTGAGCGGGGTGGCTATAGGGAGAAAAGTAGTTATCTAACATGATACACACCTTTACAATGCTATAATGAGCTATCCATAGAGTGTCAGAAATAACCTTTTTAGACTCAAAGTTCCAGAAGATTTTGTCTTCATCAATTGTGAGTTCTTCACTTTTGGAGGCCGACCTCTTGACCTCACCCACATTCTGAACTTTAGTTCTTCCATCAGGGAGCCACAGCCAGTTCATGACATCATAGATTGCTAAGGCATCACCATTCTCATCAAATGACACTTGATCACCAAATGTTGTAGTGAAGTTGACCTTTTCCAAGTAATACACTAGCTATATAGAGACATGAAAAATTATGATGAAAAACCAAAGAGGACAGATTAACCTTCAAAGACCTAGTACAATTTTTGTGGTGCCCGACCCTCCTGTATCCATTTTATCTTTTCCTAACCTATTCCCGCAGTCGGCATCTAGTATTTGCGTCTTCCAATCCAGATACTGTCACTGCCAGTGGTTGACTAGGTTTTTGAGGGCTACAAAATATTTCTGTATGATTATGATAAACATGAGGGTGACCAGTAATCACTTTTCAAACTGCATACTACACATACAAACATATCAAAACAAGAACCTATCACTGCACTGATAAAACCGTCCACTGCTATCACCCAGTAGTAGGTAATTTCCTCTCACTATTTGTTCGCCCATTATAACAAGTAGTACCAAATTACAAGAAACACGACACTATATGATTTAGTCATATTTAGTCACACAGTGACTGTAAAATGATCTCACACCTGCCATGGCTCCAGTTTTTTCAAATTGCCACAGCTGTGCCCGCTGAAAGGCCCTCTCCCTGACTCACACTGCAGCATGTCATCTAGGGCATAGGCCACAGCATACACAGCCTTGTACACATTATACTCTAGCCTGAGATTGGAAACATCCAGCAACTCAGTCTCCACATCCTCTAGATTTTCCTGTCCAGTGCATAATGTTCCTCCGGCTTCTACCCAACCTGCTGGAGGTGGTGTGAATCTACATTGAAATGTGAATTCCCAAAACTGGTTTACCTGAAATATATTCAAAACAGTCTTACAAATGATAACTATATATTTTTCTTGCAATAACCAGATCACAAGGCACAGTTAAATTCTCACCATACTATTTCCATAGATGTTGTTATGGTGTAGGTCAGGAAGCATTTGTAAAAGGAATTTCCTGAAGCCTGATATTTCTCCTCGACGGATGGCAATGCCAAGTGTGCCAGCCAGGTACAGCATGAGGTCAGGGGTCTGGAGGACAGTAGTAGTTGTCCAGGCTTCACTGGCCATCCACTGCAGGCCTGTCACATTCTGCCTCACCACCTGTGTTAAAAAAAAAATGTAACTCAATAATGCCATGTCACTAACGTATTGTTTAGTCTTCTGAATTGGACACAGTAGGGGTGCACCGATCCAATATTAAGATCGGATATCGGCCCCGATATTGACATAATAGCTGGATCAGGGATCGGAAAAATTAACAGGTCCACTCTGTTTGCAGGACTTTGCACTTAATATATTCTTTACATGTTTACAATGTTTGGTTACTGTTTGATTACTATTGTATGTTCAACCAATACACTGTTTTGTTTCTGCGGCTACATTTTATTTATTTTAATTCAAGAAGTTCATAAAAAATAAATAAGTATTCAAATATCTTTTTACATGTTTACAATGTTCCTTAATTAGGAAAGTCTGGTGCCTTTAGTCTCTTCCACATGGTTTTATTATTAATTTAACAATGGTATTGATCGGTATCGGGTATCGACAGATACACAAAGCCCAGGCATCGGTATCGGGACTGAAAAAGTCGGATCGGTGCATCACACATACAAGTGATGTCTTACTTGTTCATACACAGATGCAATCCTTTGTTTTACACAGTATTTTATGAGCAGAGTGATGCATACCATGACCAACGTTTTGTGTAATTTGTCTGACTGCCAGATCATGCTCTAAAACAGGATATTGAACAAAAAGAGGTGTAACCTATTCAAATCAATATATTTGTCATGGACCAATATGTTATTGCCACATAAATCTTCCACTTTGATGAATACAAAAAATAAGCCATATAACTTAGGTTGTAGTCCAAGCCTAACCTCTTCCATGAGGTTCATCATATAACTGTCATGTGCAAACACAATGACCACACGAGCTGTGGATTTCTTCATCACATCCACGATCCTCCTTAGTTCATCTGGGTCATTGCCCCATGGCAACACCTCTAAGTAGGCTAGACAACCTCCACCAGAGTGTGCCAGGTCAGATTGGAAGGATCGAGCAGCATGGACTCCATAGTCATCATCACTGACCAGCAAACCTGCCCAACTCCAGGCAAAACGCTTCAGGATCTGAATCATAGCCTGTACCTGAGTTAATAAAGAGATTAGTTTGCAGGCTGAAATAAACTTTTCTGTGGAAAACATGTTAAAAAGGTTTCACTTTGGATAATATTTAGTTGATGCATTTCAAGGAATATCACTGTTTTTGCAGTGTAGACAGGTTCTTCCTTGTGAATGTTTAACTGCACATTAATTTATGAATCTTCATTTAGCTGATGGATACTCACCTGGAAAGCATCACTTGGGATCGTCCTAAAGAAGGATGGAAACTTTTGCCGGTCACTCAGACAGGAACATGTGGCAAAATAACTCACCTGTGAAAGACACAGACTGAACAGCCTGAAAATATTCAAAGCCTTTTCCTGATCTTTTAATTTGATAGTAACTCCTTGTTAATAAGTGACATTAAATCTGAGATCATATCAAAATGATCCAGGACAATAAATAGAAGGCAAATTGATTAACTTACCATAGGTACTCTATATAAACCTAGGACAGAGGAGATTGCGATAGAATGTGTAGACGAAGGAGCTCCCACAATCCCTATGACTGGAGGGGTTCCTGCACAGGTATCATCTAATATAAACTGCTCCTCTTGACCACTGACTGCGGATAAGCCTGCACGAAATCCAATCCCTAGTTTGAAACAGTGATCATAAAGACTGTATCCCAGAGTCACATTAGGTAGCAGGTTCGAGTTTCTGTTGATCTCATCAATGGCAAAAGCCATGGTCTCAGCCATCCTAAATCCTACAACATCAAAACTAACACAAATATCACTGTTAACTATTGAAAAACTCAATTATATTTTTGCTTTTTCTACTTCCCTGAGAGACTCACCCGTGGCAGGTAGGCTGTGGTGGCTCTGAGGTAAAAGACAGGTCAGGAAACACAGAGAAGAAGTGGATCCGAAATAGACCACCTAGAACCACATCTCCAGCCTTGTGCATCTCATTTAGATGAAACTGTCCCTGTAACCGGCAAGATGAGGAATACATAGGAGAGGACACAACAGAAGAAATGTAGGAATACAACAACATGAGTGAGAGCAATTTAATATCTAAAAATCCCCACATGACTTTCCTCCTGTTCATCCCTTTTCTGAGCCCAGTCAGTTTTATTACTGTCAACCTCTTTTATTGACTTGCAGCATTGTTTAATCTTAAGCACCACCCAATGGGGTATAAGCAAAAGTAGAGGCAGGGCCTAGAATTATGTAATTTCAGATGATTTTGAGCATACTAAAACAAGTGGTGGAACAATTACGTCTTCCCATCTATTTTTCTTTGCACTGTCTTATTGATGGAGGACTATATTGTATGTAGTTGGCACACAATAATTTAGATGCAGGGCTGTTTCTGTCTTTTTGGGGGCCCTATGCAAGATGCTGTTCGGGGGCCCCTATTTTGTCAAACTATGATGGATAGGTTCCTAACCCTTTTCGGTGATCCACAAAGATACAGCAATCTATTACTTTTTAAGAGGAAAACAGGCTAGAGTCGTGAAAACCTCTCTCAAATTAAAATCAAACATCTTAAATTGACCCACCCTAGCCAGCTGAACTGATAGAAAATGATAATACAAGGTAAACAATGGGGATCCTCTATAAGTCAATAAATGAAACTGATGCAGTGTTCCTAAAAATTGTTTATTTTAAATTGTAAAACATTTTAAACTTAAACATCCTGGTCCGGTGGTGGTGAAGATGGCCGCGCTGCATGCTGGTCAGAAGGTGCTGAAGACGGCAGTGCTGCTTCCTGGTCCGCGGCTCCAAAATATTTCAGAATTGCTCCTGCAAAGACCAAACTCCTCAGGTTACCAAGCAAAATATATCCTAAACAAATATTCATACCATATAATTGAGTTATGTTACACTAATGCAGAAATTCCTAATCTGTTTTTATATTAAAAATTGCAATATACAGTACAGTGTCCCTTTATAGCATGCACCCAATTTTCAAAGTCCAACTCTCCTCTCGTTTCAGGTCACTTGCCCTTCCTCATGTGTCACCAGTCTGACGTCATCCCTGATCCCTGATTGTTTCCACCTGTTCCCCATTACCCTCATGTGTCTTATAGTCTGCGTCTCCCTTTGTCCTGTGCCAGTGTTGCGTTTGTCACGCACCCCAGCTCATGTCCACAGCCTTGCCTTCGACCAAGAAACCAGTTTGTATTTCTAAGTTTTTGATCCTCTTAAGTGAGTGACTTTTTGTTTGTAACCTTTTTCAGATTTACTTTTCTATTCTAGTTCCTAGTCCCTTTCTTTGCCTCCAGAGGAGTGCCTTTTGTTTTTAGATTTTCAGAGATAGTGTAGATCACGTTTTATAGCCGTCGTTGCCCTCCTCTGTTTGGAGTGATTTTTTGTTAATAATTTTTCCATAGCCGAGTGCGCGAGTGTAGTTTTGTTTGTAGCTGTTTTTCTGTTTCCTCTTTGAGAGCGATTTTGTGTTTCCTTATTCTTGCCTTTTTTCTTTGAGGTCTGTTTCCTCAATTTATATTCTGTAGTTTTTTCTTGTTCATGCTCTTTAGGATTAGACTTAGTGTTTATAGCCTGTTCGTTTTGTCACTGTGCTTAAAGGGCAAAAACACAAAATATATCCTGCAATAAAAGCCTGCTTTAATTGACTCTATTCTGCTCCTGAGTCCTTCTTTCAAGTCCAGGTCTGACATATTTATTACAAGATATAAACGAAAATAACTCAAACCATGACTAACTACAAAATTCCTACACAGAGTTTGGCTTCAGAATACTTTTATTGCTTTGTGGAGATATAAAATGGGATTTAATTTAATAAAGTGCATTTCTTCTTTTTTCCTTGTTCACTTGAGCGCAACACAAACTCAACAGTGTTACTGAAAGGCTGTTCTTTCCTGCTGACTGTTCTGTTGTCAATGGACTTCCGAGTCTCTCCCTCCAAAAGTGGCAACAAGTACACTTATCAACATTTAATAATTTTTTTTTTTTTAAATGATACTTTCAA
>OMLP01040991.1:77139-96905 GCA_900302685.1 Spondyliosoma cantharus | reverse complement strand
CTTTCCGCTTTTCCATGAGGGCCGCAGTGATGTTGCCCCTTTTTCATGGAGCCAATCCCAGTTATATCGATGGGCGAAGGTCAGGGTACAGCCTGGATGAGTCGCCAGCTCATCGCAGGACCCTTACTGATGGCAGAGGCTGCCACGCATGGTGCCAATTGCACATCAGGAGCAATTTAGGGGTTCAGTGTCTTGCTCAAGGACACTTCGACCCACTGAGCTACAACGAGGGGAGCTGTAGGATGGAGGGATAATTCTCTGTATGTTCTCCACTACAAGCACATTGCCAAATTCCTTTGATATATAACGTATTGTAAGAATGTTAAGGCTTTAAGGAAAGTTATCACAAATCATACTGAAGGGCACATGAATGTCTGTAGCAAAAGCTCATGGTAATCTATCCAGTATCAGGTGCAGTATATCAGTCAGTCTGGACCAAAGAAGGACTGACAGACCAGCAATGCCAACCTTAGAGCACAGCTAAAAAGACTTCTAACCACAGTACTGATGTATGAAAAACATGACGCCTCACGATGAATGTATTATCCAACAAAGAAAAAGAGAACACAGTCTCCTAAAAAGCCTAACAAAAAAGATGACAATCCAGATCTGAATGAGGCTTCAACTTGACGGACATAACAACTGCACCGAGTGCAAAGAAAGAAAATCCTAGCCTCTCCCTGAGTGGCTGTTAGGGATACAGGAATGGGATCTACTTGGCTTTTGTTTTCCATCTATCATGAGGTCATTACTGCCTGCTGTCATCATTAGCTGCCCCCTGGATGAAGAGTTTATGCTGGGCAGAAGGGCCTGGCCTCGACCCAGCCTCTCTCTCTGTTTACCTTAGATGCTCATTAAAGGCATGTCGTGCTTTTAATATCTAAATCGGACAAATCCAGACTAATGGCTTGATGAATGCCATTCTTCTGCTTGAGAAAAGACACATTTAGCAGCTGTTTTCCTTTCCTTATCAACCGATCACCTCAAGCTGGAGAGATCATTTAATTTCTTTTAAAGGTTAAGGGAATCAAAAGAAAGAGATTTTAAAGTCATGATCCAGATTTGTCGTTTTAGTTCCACAGGTCTTGATATCTAGCCGTGCACTTCTTCGCCATGGGAGCAATGTGAGCGAAATCCAGGAGTAACAGAGTATAAAAAGCTTGGTGTGTTTGTTTCTATAGTTACACCCCACGGTGTGTGTGTCCCCTTTTTATTCTTGGCCTGTCAAGTGAGGAGGGCAAGATTTATTTAGGGGATGCAATGAAAAGTGTGATACAGAATGCCTGGATGCATATGGCATCTCTGCTATTTGGCCCACACTTAGAGGAGGAAGGTTGCTGAGTGGTTCACAGTGTTGTCCTAAAAGCATTATCGTGTGCAATAAACAGGGGAACTTTTACAGAATCATAATTTCATTTGTAATAGTCACGGTATCAAATCAGACTTAAATATGAATTGCTTCTTTCAAGTGTTGAATCCTGCAGCTGATTTTAAATCTTGCAATCTTTTGCTCATAGAGATTAAGTCATCATAAGCCCTTGTTAACGTGATCAATTTACAGTTGCGTCTGTGTATTTGAAAAATGTAACCGGACATAAGATTTGTCCTGCTGCACCGTGACAAATCACCGCTGACATCAGTGATAATCAAACTTTCAAAGGTTTTAAAAAATGCCAACCATTGCGATTGAAAGAACTGTGTGAAAATGTTCGAGCAATGCACACGGATCACTTCATCAAGTGTCAGGCCCGACTCAAAAAGATGATCCATAAAAGGCGACTAGGTATTTTTATCTTAGCATGACCTTGTGCACCATACTGAGTACACATTCTCACATTCTCACCGCATCCAGCGTGACTGCTTGATTTCTCCACGCTGTGCTTCGTCAGTATCCCTGCCGAAACCGCCTATTTGATGTGTTTTCTTCATGCATTTGTATAAATAAATTGAATTATGACACTAGAACAATGTTTTGTATTTTAAACTTTTTCTTGGCATATTAAAGGTTATTTCTGCCCTCATAAAATATATTTAATTAGACCCTATCAGAAAAGAGGAAGAGTTTTCCAAGATTGTATAATCCAAGGTACAGCACAGTGCTTTTTACTTCACATTTATTTGATAACTTTAGCTATGAGGTACTTTGGAGATTGCATGCTACATTAGAACCACACTTTCCAATAAATTCCCCAAAAAAGAAAAAGATCAGATCCAATAAATAGGCTGGCCATAATCATTCGACCCAAAGTATACACTAGAAACATACACGGAAATATATGTGTAATTTACTTTTATTTAAACTTTTGAGAGTTATTGCCTTAAAATAACTTCTGATACTTAAGTACATTTAATGTCAGCTACTTTAAGACGTTCGCTCTATTTCTGTGGACATCTTACACTTTCATTAGAGTTATATTTTAACAAAATATCATTCAATTTCCTCAAGTTAGACATTTGGGTGCTGACTACCTTCCTAAAACTCATTTGAGAGGATCTGAGTGGTATTTTGAGTCGTGTTGTGTTTTCTCTGCATGTGTGAGACCAAACAGCGTCTATACACCTGTCCTGCCAGCTGATGTCAGGTTATTGTCCCTCAGTGTGGGACCAATGGCCACTGCGGTGCCGAGGCGTCTCGCTGACACAACCTCAGAGGCTCTTTGGAGGATCATTTCACACGGGTCATGTATAGTCTGATTGTGCTCCATTTTTTGGTTTGTTGAAGCCTGAGTAAGAACTCAAATCTTTGAGAATATTTGTATTTGACCTAGATTAGTTGTACTAGACAAACAGGGAAATGGCATCTACATTAATTAAACTGCATTGTGCATGTTACCCTTTAACTGAGGGTTTTAAGAGGTCTGGGTGTCCACTGCAGAATTATTCCCCTCAACCAGTGCTGGGATGCCAGATTTGGCCTTGAAACTGTTATTAGTGATTGCTTACTTCATTCACCTCTAAAGCAGGGTGTTAAATCACACAGGTCAGTGATGATACTTCAGAGCATATTTAGCTGACTTCATAGTGACATTTAAAGCAATTGCACCAAACACTTCATATGGAGCAATGTCTTCATTATCCACAAAAAATGACTGTTTATTGCTTTATTCAACTTCAGTGCATGGCTTTTACCCATTAGTGCACTGGTGCCATACACTCTGCACAATTACATTCTTGTGTGCACAGTAATTACGACAAGTGAATCATGAAGATATAAAGGAATGATCAATTGACGTATCATTTTTAAACAATTTTCAATTGTTATTTCCAAAATGTGCAATAAATGCATTTTCAATTTTGTTAAATGTTAAATAAAATAGAGACAGTAAAACAAATTTGATCACACATATTCCACTGAATTAGTTTAAGTTTTTATCCCCCACTTTTCCTCAGTGAGAGAAGGGGAGAGGGGTGGGTGTTGGTTGAGAGAGCACTCTCGAAGTCTCGTCCAATGGTCTATCTTAAATTAGCCATGGGGGCAGGAGGCTCCCTCCCTGCGCTGACAGAAGGCGGGGCCTGCGCCTGTCACTGTCTACTGTTTCATTATTACCTGCACAGCCCTGCAGCATTCACCACACTTGTGTCTCTGTGTGGCCACACAGAAACAGAGAGAGACACAGAGGACACACTCCAAGGCCCATTTCATCAGAGAGACTTTTCTTTTTTTATGCTTTTTCCCCACGTCGGACAAGAATCTGCCTGCTACTGCTGACTTGTAAAATAAATTGCAAGGCAACTAGCAGCGGATATGGCTGCTTGTCTGCACAATTCCCCACTTTCACAAAAGTGGGCACTTTTGAGATGCCTGCTTGTGACATTTGCTGTCAGCTTTTCTTTAACCTCAGTAGATGCAGAGCCGTTTGACCCAGCTCACCTTTATCACCACAGATCTGGACCTAATGAAGACAACATCATCATTGCTAACAATGGGATCAGGGTGCCTTTTGGCAGGTCTGTGTTTCTGGACCCTCTGAATGACTTGGTAACAGACGTGCAGCCTGGTGACCGCTGCCACATCACAGTTTTGGACAATGACCCACTGGCCCAGAAACCTGGGATGCTGACCCCAAAAAAGTTCCCCTGTTCGTTCGGACCAGATGAAGTGAAATACACTCATTTTGGATCTCGGAGCCCCAGCAAGGATCGCGTGAAGCTGCAGCTTCGTTACGATTCCCAGACGGACACAGTTATCATCCCTTTCATGCTGGAAGTTGAGGTGGTTTTCCAGCAGCTTGAGATCCTCACCAGGAATATGCCTCTAAATGTTGAGAAGCTCAGTGGTGACAGCAACCCTATTGACAAAAAGGCTCTAGAGTTTTCCTTTGAGGACGAGGTCACAAAGTGTAAGATCACCACTCTGGTCGGCGAAGGAGGTCTTCCCAGGTATGGCACAATTTTGAATAACCCGTCAAATGGCCTCATGGTTGACTGTGATGAGTTTGTGAAACAGGGCATTCGCTACAAGCACACAGCTAAAACCAATTCACCAAACAGAGACTATATTCCAATGATGGTAGAGCTGCAGGATAATGAAGGAAACACCATAATGCAAGAGTATTTCCAAATGATGGTTAGAATCAGAGAGGGTGCAGAGAACACCGCTCCTAAACCCAGCTTTGTAGCCATGATGATGATGGAGGTTGATCAGTTTGTGATGACAGCTATTACAAGCGACATGCTGGCTGCTGAAGATGTTGAATCAGACCCAGATGATTTAATCTTCAACATTACTTCACCGCTGAGCTCTGAGCAGGGCTATATCATAAGCACTGATGATCAGAATCTGCCAATCACCTCTTTCTATCAGCGAGACATCAAAGATCTTAAAATAGCTTATAAGCCACCCCCAGAGGACTCAGAAGTAGAGAGGATTTTCCAGCTAGAGTTTGAAATTGTAGACACCGATGGCGCTGTATCGGATACGTTTGCTTTTATGATTGTGGTGAAGCCTATGAATACCTTGGCTCCTGTGGCGACCAAAAATACAGGGCAGCTATTGTTTGAAGGGCAGTCCCGAGCTCTCTCCAGCTCCCAGAATTTAGAGATTAGTGATGAGGATAACCTGGAAGATGTGAAAATAACTGTTGTTGATGGCTTAAAGCACGGAGACCTGACCATGCTCGGCGCTCGCAGGAAGTTCTTCACACCTGCTGATCTAGACGCAGGGATTGTGGTGTACCAGCACGATGGCAGCGATACTTACAGCGACAACATTATTTTTAGAATGACTGATGGCACTAATGAAGTGGAGTTTTTGTTCCCCATCACTATTGCTCCCACTGACGATGAGCCGCCTATTATAAATGCAAACACCGGCCTAGTGCTCTTCAAGAATGAAGTCATGCAGATATCTCCCTTCATCCTGAGCGCCACAGATATTGACTCAGAAGATTCCACCATTAAGTTTATCTTGGAGCCGCCTTACTCCAATGTAGGGGAGCTCCTGCTAAGGCAAGCGGAGCCTCCGTCTGACCCGTCTCTCTGGAAGTTCAGCGAGACAGATGAGATGTTTGAGCAGGTGGTGACTGAATGGTTTCAGCAGGATATCCTCGATGGAAAGCTGTTCTATCGTCACATCGGACCTCATAGCACCACCACAGTCATTGATCACTTTGTGTTCCGGGTCCAAGATGATAATGACCCCCCTAATCAATCAGGTGAACACATGTTTACCATCAAAATCCATCCTGTTGATGACATTGCCCCAGAGCTTTTTCCGGGCACCACCCTTCACATGACAGTCCAGGAGTATGAGCTGACGCATTTCAAGAAGAAGTTCTTGTGTTATAGTGATCTTGATTCAGATGACAGGGACCTTAAGTACACCATCGTTAAGACCCCAACTGACACTGATGAGAACAATCCAGCCCCCTTAGGTGAAATTGTCCTGACTGACAGCCCTGACACTGTAATTACAGAGTTCACACAGGCCCAGGTTAATCACCACAAAGTAGCTTACAAGCCTCCAGACCAGGAGCTGGGCATCACTCCAAAGGTGGCTCAGTTCACATTCATTGTGGAAGACACTGCTGGTAACACAGCAGAAGGACTATTCACCATTTTCCTCCAGCCAGTTGATAACAAACCCCCACTTATCACCAACACAGGGTTCACTGTTATGGAGAGAAGCACATATGTCATCACTAAGAACGAGCTGCATGCCACAGACACAGATACGGATGATGAAAATATTGTCTTCACCGTGACCCAGATTCCTTTGTATGGGCAGCTGCAGTACTTTGGCATTGAAATGTCAAACAGCGAAACATTCTCACTTGAAGACATCGCAAGTGATCGCCTAACTTACACCCATAGTGGAGAGGAATCCCTCAGTGATGTCATCAAGCTTGATGTCAGTGACGGTTTTCACGAGGTTCCCATCATCATTAAGATCACTATCGAGCCAGTTGATGATGAGTCCCCCACGATCATGCTCCCAGAAGGTCTGCTCGGAGCATCCATCGATGTACTGGAGAACGGAGCAACAGAGATTACAAGTAATGTCATTCAGGGCCGTGATGAGGACACAGACGACCTCGTGCTCACTTTCATTGTTGAAGAGCCTCCGAGGCTAGGTGAAATCCTGGTTAATGGTGCTTCTGCTGAGAGATTCACCCAGGAAGACATCATTAACGGAGCAGTGGTGTATGTTCACACATCTGGTGAAATCGGACCACTCAAAGAACACGACTCCTTCAACCTTACTCTGTCTGATTTGTCAGAGCAGTGGGTTGTTGGCGGCAACAAGGTCCAAGGTGTGACCGTTTATGTCACCATCCTTCCTGTTGACAGCATCCCACCTATTGTCAGTGTTGTAGAGCAATTTGTTGTAGTGGAAGGAGAGAAGAATGTCATTACTTTGGACCACATCCAAGCCGAGGATATTGACACTGACAATGATGATATCCTGTGCACCATCATCGTCCAACCAACATCTGGTTATGTTGAGAACATCTCACCAGCTGCAGGCTCTGAAAAATCCAGAGCTGGGACAGCCATCACTGCCTTCAGCATTAAAGACGTTGCCCTCGGTCATATTCACTATGTCCAAAGTATCCACAAAGGGGTTGAACCTGTGGAAGATCGTTTCACCTTCCGCTGCTCAGATGGTATTAACTTCTCTGAACGCCACTTCTTCCCCATAGTCATCATTCCAGCCAATGACGAGAAGCCTGAGATTTTCGTCCGTGAGTTCATAGTAATGGAGGGCATGAGTCTGGTCATTGACACACCGATTCTGAACGCGGCTGATGCTGACATCCCTGGGGACGAGCTGCACTTTGAGATCATCAAAAACCCCAAGCATGGTTCGATAGTTCAGCAGCTCAGCACTGGCACCATCTCAGTGGAAAAATTCAACTTGGAACAGATCAAAGAGGCATCCAACATTGTCTATGAACACGATGACTCAGAGACCAAAGAGGACAGCTTTGAAATTAGGCTCTCAGATGGTAAACATAAAGTGGAAAAAACAGTTCTTATCATGGTTATTTCTGTCGACGACGAGACACCCAGGATGGCTATAAACGACGGCCTTGATGTTGAGATTGGCGAGACAAAAGTCATCAGTAACAGGGTTTTGAAGGCCACAGATCTTGACTCTGAAGACAAAGAGCTCACATATGTTGTGCGTTACGGCCCAGGCCAAGGATACCTCCAGCGTATCGGCAAGTTTGGTGATGTTGGAGGTAACATTACCCTCGGGATGAACTTCACACAGGACGAAATCGACAAACAGCTCATCCAGTATGTGCACACAGGCCAGGAGGGAATCCGTGACCTGCTGAAGTTTGATGTCACAGATGGCATCAATCCCCTTATTGACCGTTACTTTTACATCAACATTGGAAGCATTGACATGGTCTTTCCAGATGTTATCAACAAAGGCGTGACTCTAAAAGAAGGAGGGAAAGTAACTCTTACCACCGACCTCCTCAGCACCACTGACATTAACAGTCCTGATGAATATCTTAGCTTTAGCATCACAAGAGCGCCTAGCAGAGGACACTTAGAGAGCACCGACCACCCAGGTGTTCCCATTTCCACCTTCACCCAACTGCAGCTCGCTGGAAACAAGGTCTACTACATCCACACATCTGATGATGAGATGAAAATGGACAGCTTTGAGTTTGAGGTGACAGACGGTTACAATCCTGTCTTCCGTACCTTCAGAGTGTCCATCACTGACGTAGATAATAAGAAACCTGTCTTGACTATAAACAAATTGGTTGTGGAGGAGGGAGAAACCAAGCTTATCACCCCATTTGAGTTGACAGCTGAGGATAGAGACACCCCAGACAACCTATTGCGATTCATCGTCACCCAGGTGCCAGTGCACGGGCAGCTGCTTTTCAACAACACCAAACCAATCGCAACCTTTTCCAAGCAGGACCTAAACGAAAACCTTATCAGCTACAGGCACGATGGCACAGAGACCAACGAGGACAGCTTCTCCTTCACTGTCACAGATGGCACTCATACTGATTTTTATGTCTTCCCTGACACTGTGTACGAGACACGCAAGCCACAGATGATGACCATCCACATCAACACTGTGGACAACGGCGTGCCCCAGATTGTGGTTAACAAAGCTGCTGCCTCGCTGAAGGTCCTCCAAACAGGCCACCTGGGATTCCTGTTCACCAGCAAGGCCCTTCGATCAGAGGACCGCGACAGTAACCAAAGAGTCCTGAAATACACGGTGTCTGAGGCGCCCCTGCATGGCTTCATCATCAACACCGCTCTCGGCAACGACAGCATCAAGACCTTCACACAAGGTAGGCTAAAGTCCCGTCATCCAATCTTTTAACAGAGTTTTGAACATTTAAGCTAACGCTATTAACAGTGGATTAAATGACCATGTGTTATTTATATTTATATATTTATATTTCTGATAGAAATATCGATTACGGAAATATGATTTTACTATATAATAGTATCCCGAATGCTTTAACGCACATGTCACCCATGGTCCATATCACTTTAATTGCAGCCAAAGGGATGTAACCAAAACCTTGTAAAAGTTGCTGTTGTCGTCACAGTCATCTTAACATTTTCAGCTAACACTATGTCTCTCTATATTTGTCATACCAACAGCTGATATTGATGACATGAAGATATGTTACGTGCTGCTGGATAAGAGCAACGCCACGAGTGATATCTTCTACTTCACAATCGAAGACAACGGTAGGAATACTTTAATATGTCACACTTGTGTGCACTGACACCAAACTGGGGCCCTTTACTTTGGAATCATTTGCCCGAAGGCTCCTCGCAGGCTTGATCTGTCTTTTAATGGCTTCTTAAAATGAAAACCTCCTGCGCTCTGTCAATCTCCCAAATGTTTGCATCACAAAGACTTAAGGCAGTTGGCCATGACTGACACCCAATATAGAGCCACCGTCTCTTTGCGCCTGACTGGAAAGGGTACCAGGTTTAAAGGACAGGGGTCAAAGGGGATTCAAGCCAAACACTGACTGTGGGTCGGTAAAAGTGACAGAGGCAGGGCTACCTCATGCTCTAAACTGGATTGTTAGAGAACAATAGGATCCTTTCCCTTCAGGGTGTTTTTCGAAGGTCTCCTTTCATCCTGTGCTTGAAGTGACTCTGAAATGCGTAAAGGTGTCGGAGTATTTAGCACGAGTATTCAGCAATGAAAATGGTCCATCACTGCCTGCAAGTGAGCGAATAGTGTCAAAAAGGTGTTTGCAAGTCTGCCTATTCCCTGAATATTATATTTCCTTATAGTCCCCCTGTCATATGAGCCTTGCTTGTAGAATATTATTAATATCTACATGTATCTGTGAACATGTTTCTTCTCCTGTTCATCCTAAAGAATTCTCTTAAATGAACCAGACATGCATGGCACAGACATGACGATACACAGTATGGGCTTGTCACCTCTAACACTTACGTAGATTTCCTTGAACGACGTAGTAAATATAGAAAATGCAAAGCAATAAATGCAACAGGTGGCATTTTGCTATTTCAGTATCAGCTATAAAACACAAAACAAGATTTGGAAATGCGATCAATGCAGCAGGGAAAGTTGAGTCTATAATTACGCTGGATTGAGGGCCATGTTGGTGATAATACCACACAATCGGCATCAGGGCCATTGAGAAGGCAGGACTGGTAGGATGTGTCTTTTTGTCAAATTACTGTCTTTTTGTCAGCAAAGTGAAGCCTCTTATTAGCGTCAACTGGCTCCTAGTAATTAACTTTTTCCCCAGACTGTCAGTGAAGTAGGTGATAATTAACTTGAATGAGCATCAGTAGCTCTGAGAGTGACTTGTTCAATCTATACTGTTCAGCAGTGTTATTATTTCTTTACCTTACATTTGCGAACTATTAATCTGCATGAAGCAACGCTGGTTAGCATTTCTGTCTTTAGATGGAGGTGTAGCCACAGGAAGAGAGCGCGAGGGCTTCAATTAGCTCAACAGTCGCTTTTCATACATTGTTTAAGCTTCCAGCCAAGTCCACTGAACCAGGTGCAGTGGTGCAGGCTGGGACATAAAACAAAACCCCTGTTTCTGGATGAACACGGCTCACATGTAGAGGCCACAGTCGGTGCCGCTTTCAGCTCACACCATAACACACTAGTAATTAATAGCATACATATATATTATTCCACGTAATGGATCAACTTGTTTGCATATGCCCACCTGCGCACTCGCTCACATAGGCACACACACACACACAGAAACAAACACACAGGCACATCCGGAAAAAGATCAAATAACAGATAAAAAGCCACTTAAGCCAAGCGGGGAATCACTATGTGAAGTGTTGAGGAGGCGACTCCTGAGGGCAGGCGGCATTAGCCTGGACGTGCAGGGACATGCAAGTGGAGAGCATGCGGATGGTCAGCCTATCTGCTTATAAATCTAAGTAGGTGAGCTGATTGTGTGAGAAGCAAAACTCTGGGTCTTTAGAGATTTGCATTCAAGATAATCCCCTGAAACGGGGCTCTGTCAGCACACTTAGTGTGCATTAGATAAATGTTTTATTTTTCTAAGTTAAAAAGAAATGTTTGCCATTTGTAATTTTGAAGTTTGTAACAAAAATACTGCCTAATTCTTTGAAGATATCGCTGTTGTAGTTTACAATGAGAGACCGACAGAGAAGTGAACTAGTACTGGATCCAAGCAGTGACTCTCCCTGATCCTATGTGCTGCGAATCTCCCTCGGTAATGCTTTTTTTCTTGCCATTAGTCCGGCTTAATTGTTTTGTTTTCATCTAAGGAAGTTCCTATGTTTAACAAAAGCTTGAGTGTGACCTCGTTTTAGCTGCTTCATGGTCTCAGCAGCCTGTAAAGGGTTCTTGCCACTACATGCACTGCACTGATGCTTCTTCACAAATCAATCAACACACACTAACCTCATGATACCTTTGGTATACTTTAAAGGCGTAAATGTTGCATGTAACATGTATATTTTTGGAACTGTGAATATGTATCTGCAGATACATTTAGATCTTAGTCAGAGGCTTTTAAATATGTCTGAAGCAGCACTAGGATGTGTGTGGTCAGTCACAGCTGAAGTGTGTCTTAGAGGTCAGGAGTGGACACATTCAGTTTCGCGCCGAGGGTCTCAGTGTGGACCTGCCGGTCAGCGGTTAAATTCCAGACTAAGAGGAGAGAGTTGGTGTCGCTCAAGTCAGGACACAACACGTAGGCGTTTGGGCTGATGACCTCTTCGCAGAAATGTGTTGAAGTTGCATAAATCATTTACATGACAGAAGCAGAAAGAACAGTGAGCATAGCTGAGGAAGCTGCAGTGCAGAATTCAAATTTGCTCGTAGATTTGTGAGTCATGTATGATTAATTAAGTAATATACTGAGATTGTGCACTGGAATATTTGAGTCTATATACATAGAAGAAAGAGTTTTTTGTGCCTAAACCTACCAGACCATAGGCACAGCACTGTCACAAGATAATCATTATCCGTGTTTTCATTTAGAATAACTGTTGAATTCTCACAAAACAATTAGCAAAACATATGTAACTGTCTTGAAGGGGTGTGACGGTGACCTCAAACACAAACTGTAGTTCAGCTTGGGTGATTCCATCTCCCTGCCGGGAATTTCTTGTGAAAGAAAAGCAATAACCTGCATGCAAGTGACCGGGTCAGATACTCCCTGAAGCCATTCAAAGTGTGGGATACTGAGGCAATAAATACTTGTTTTTACAAGTGGATACACAGCTGGCATATACCCTTGTCCATCAGACCTGGGCCCAGTGAGCCACAGGCTAAGAGAAGACACCCCTACATACTGTCAGGCATGTTGAGACGTCCGTAAGTGCCTGTTCATTTCTCAGTCTTAATGTCAGATCTTTAGATTCTGGAGTCTATTGGTCTTCAAAAACCCTGCCTCGCCTTGCCAATCTTAAGCGCGAGATAGCCTCAGATTTCACAGCAGTACTAATCAAACTCTGCTGATTATAGGCTGAGAAGAAAAAAGAGAACAGAGCCTCTGCATTCACCGAAGTTGACTCGGCATTCTGTGCTTTTTGCAATAGCGACAATATAGTCTTCCAGCAGTGGAGAGGGATCATAGACCCCAGTCATTTGAGTGTTATGTGATCATTCAGAGCTGGGAGAGGAATGCACTTCCTTGGAGACTCCAGACTCCAGGGCCACAGACAGAGCAGGGCCTGGAAGTGAAGTGGTATCCCGAGCAGACAGGTGTGTACGTGAGAGGGAAGGATCTGGTGGGGGATCCCCTTTCAAAGACCCCCGTAACCCCACTCTGAGCTCCCGCAAGAAATCCAACCCAATCGCAGATAGCCCGATAACCTGCAGGCTTCCATTGCGAAGGAGCCCGGGGCACTCCGAGGGTGCAATGATATCAAGAACAGGAAAATGAACGCAAAAGAGAGTTTGTATATACTTGGCTGTACAATAGTTCGACTACTGTGGATTTTCCTCAGCACAGTGGGTGTACTCTGGTGTACAGCAGGGCTGCGTGCTGACTGACACGGCCATGTTACACCCTGACTTCCTAACTGTGTTTTTGGATCTTACATGTCACCCGTGTCAACAGTCACCAGGAGATTTACTGGCTAATGGTGCCACAGTCGGGGCCCCCTGTGACGGAGCTGAGGCCTCTCAGTCCCTCTCCGCCACACCCCACCCTGTTCTCACCCTTCCTTTTTCCTCCCCCTCCACCAAGACTCCTTCATGGTGTGTTCATCTTTTTACCTCTTCTCCATTTCTTCTCCTTTTCTTCCCTTGCAGGGTTTCCCCCCATATCCCTTTCAGTGAACCTTGAGTTCACCTAGTTCTCCCTCTTTCTTTCTCTTTTTTTGTCCTTTTTCTTCGGCTTTGATTTATTGTGGTCAGACGGCTGCAGGGGTGGGGAGTTATGATGTATGGCTACAGCAGTTATTCTTATCTGCTCTCATATGGCAAAGCTGTTGCTGCCCCTAGCCACGCTGTCATTGAGTTACTTGCTTTCCCTGTCCTTTTCTTTTTAGTCAAGCTGGCAGCGTGGCCTCAGGGACGGCGATGTTGTTTGTTCAGATTTTATGTCAAGTTGCCTGAAACATCTCTACAACTCTTGAAATGATTTTCTATAAGATTTAGTGCAGATCAGAGGCTGAGCCCGTTACTTTTCCTCTTGTGGTTTTGATTAAAATGCCTTGAAGACAATTGAATTGATTGTCATGGAATTTGCTTTAGATATTCCCCCTCACTATGAATTTTAATATTTTTGGCCATCCACTAATTTTCCTTTAGTCACATCGCCATACTTTAACTTACCTCAACTTTCAATCTCCAATACTTTGGTTTATTAGCTTGACAACGGCAGACCAATTTTCAAATGCAAACCTCTCTTGAGCTTGTCGGTTCATTTCTGATTTCTAAGGGGCATTATCAAAAGCCATAGTACAAAATGCCTCTCGGATCGATCTGCAATCAATCAGAGTAACAAAATGTGTGATGTGGCACTGCTAGTTAACCTGACAGCAGAACATGAACAGCTCAAAGTGGCGGTGTTCATGTCCTGGTTATTTGTTTGTTGGCTATTGGCGTTTTTATGATGTTGACAAATTTAACATTACAGCTATTAGCAAGCTTCAGCAGTGTAAAAGTGACGCCGCCTTATGAAAGGCGGAACAAACTCAAACTAGGGCTTGCAGATCTAATATGGACTGCTAAGGTGAAATAAGTGAACGTCCTACCACTACCCTAATTCATACAAAGAACCCCCGTTACTCACGCTCAAACCCTATTGGCTCACAGAACGTTGTGTCAGACCATAGACTGTATATCAAACTTGCCCTTTAATAGATGAATTGTTTCGGTTGGCCCGTCAAAGCCAGGACGGAAGAAAGTGTCAAAGCTAAACCTCTGCATGCAAGGCAAGACTTGCTTCACAGTTCTCTGTCAGCACTGGCGAAAGATCGGGCTGCCCCAATTCTTATATTGGTATCGGGGATTTACACTGGAAAACTATTGGATAACTTCTCATCTATAGTTTTTTTGGTTATCTCTGCTTTTCATGCATCATTATTTTTCATTATATTAAAGAGAGAGATTCCACATACCACTTCTGCTATGTTTTGAGGTTAATCTAAAGTGTCGCAAGCATCTGTGTCACTATGCCAAACGGTACAAGCGAGGGTCAAAGGGGATGTGGCTGTCAAATCATGATTTACAACATCCGGCAGCAATCGAGCCACTGTGATGTGTGGATTTACAGCACATGCTGCCGCTGTCCGGAAGGAATGATAAGAGTTATTAATATATATAATCATGCAGCATTCCTGACACGGATACTTCGGTGCGCAGAGAGGAAGTTAGAGCTTCCACTATTTGAAAAATCTCCTTCCATACCTTCCAAGATGTTAAGTTGATGTTAAAATTCTTCTTTTTACTTGCACTCCACTTCAATTTGGCTAAGTACCGTATTTTTCAAATTAAGTTATTTTGATTGGCAAATAAGAAAAATGCTGAATATCAGTTCTAATGATCGACCCGGCCAAGAAGTGGTCAGGCCACAGTTTACATGAATATATGTGTGAATTCATTTTGAGTAAAAGTACATTTAATATTAAGTACTTAAAGACTTTTGCTCAAGTACTAGTTAGGAGAGGGAATTTTACTTTAACCAAAGACATGTTTTAACACAATGTCCATACTTTTACTCAAGTATGACTTATGGGTACTTTTACAACACTGTTTAATAGACCATACTTAAAAAACGGTATTTGAATACCTCACATAGCTGACTGGAACCTCCCCAGTATTTATATCAGGATGATTAATGAGGAAATACAATAATGGTGATGCTTGTCACTTGATGAGGATATTCTTAGAAGGTTGCTCTTCCTTGCATCATGCTGGTGAGCGTCAAAGCCTCACATTGACCTTCCTCTCCGATCATATCTCCGAGCTGACCCACTATCCCGCTGCATCTATGTATGGTGTTTTTGCAGGGCAAAGGAGTTTTTTAATCAAATTCTGCACCGAAATACCTGACGCTTTGTTGCATACCTCTATGTGACTTACAACACTAAAATAAGCCAGGCAGCTTTTAATGAAGATCTCGAAGGCATCCAGTGGGTCTCACTCAGGAATACATTATCATACTTCTTTGATATTCCCTGCCTGCCCTTGTCAGTGAAAAGCATCAATCACGCTGGAGTTAGTTTATGAAATGGCCGCTAACAGGGACATTTAGAAAACATGTGTGGCCTATAAAAGTTTTCAACCCAGCAGAAATTATGATGATTGTCAGTTTGAAAAGCTAATGGAAATGTGAGCCGAGCCGGGCGGCGACTGTATGTATTGGATTTGATGGCCAGTCTAATATTGTACGCGTGTCATAAAAATCAGACCATTAATCATGTTTAAAATCCCGTCAGAGCGGCTATTTTGACTTCTGTTTCCTCGTAGGTCGTCGCTTTGAGCAAAGTCGAACCATTTTCTCTCTGTAGCGCTCTGTGATACCCTGGGAAGTCTGGCATTTTGATTATTTGTTGGTGTGTTGAGACTCAGACTGCCAGCCCCAGCGTCTGTGTCTGACAACATCTACAATGGAAGTTAGAGAAAAAGGGAGATTCCTCTCTCTTAGACTGGCGTGAACAATGTGGAGGCAGGCGGAGAGGCATGCTATGGTGGTAGATCTGGCCCACCCAGACTGTGGCCTGCTGTCCCTCTCAGTTGTCCGTCCCCTCAGCGAACAAAGCCGACGCAGGGAGGAAGGGCAACATGGAGAAAAGGGGGGAGGAGGTTCGTGGAGTACAGCTGTCACTCTGCTCCACATAATCTGGGAGTCTGGCGGGAAGGAAGGTTCCGAGGGACACAGAGAAAGAGACGGACAAAGGCAAAGAGACATAGAGAGGGAGCTTTGATTTGATGCTCTTGAGTTTGTTATTCCTCCGTCTGACTTTAAGTTACTTTGTCATAAGTTAACAGAGAATTAGAAGATACTTAAAAATGTCTACGAAAGGATGAGGAAGGGCGAAGAAGAGAGACATCGAGGCGAACAGACTTTTTTAGTTATTCTGGACAAAAGTAACCACCTGTAGTGCTTGTACAGCAAAGAAACGGCACTTGTTGACCACAAAGCATAATAAACCCCATTGAGTGGTCCAGAAAATGGCAGATGTTACTTATTCTCTGGTCTCCACAGTTCTGTTGGCCTCAGTGTGGTGGGGCATTCATTGAATTCTGACGGTTAACTATATTTAGTGTGTTAAGGAAAAAAACCCACAGATTTCTTTCTGTTCTGATGTGGAGACAAAAAACTCGCTGTTGCTGTGGAAACTTTCAAGATGTGGCTGCACATGACTAAATTAAAATCTTTGATTTCGAATTACAATGGATTTCAGCGACTACTTTATGCACTTTATTATACAATTCAATTAGTTGTATGCTGCTGTTTTCTAGGTTGCAAGCCGTATAACCATTTGGAATCTGACAAAATGTTGTCAATCACCACTTCCTGATTGACCACTAACTCTGTGAAAATACGGAGGGCCATTGGGCCATATTTCAAGAAAAAACAGCATATTTGATAACCCCCTAGCTAATGTTAGCATTCAATTACTTCCTTTAACGTTCAATTACATCCGAGTCTGAGATGTCTGTTGATATTTTAGAATAAATTCACACTTTCTCATGGTCATATCATGTGACACAATAAAACAGTAATGTTAACTAAGTGGTGCTAGCATATTGCTAATGTAACTTCATATCTAACTGAAGCTAATGTTTTTTATTATTTGTTTTACCTTGAAATATGGCCCGACATTTTCATCAGATTCTTATGGATACGATGACCAGTCCTGCATTCCCACTATGTCATTTCGCATATCAAGTCATGTTACACCTGTGCCTCCGGTTAACATGCAGGTATCAGGTAGCACTTTTTTCCAATGAGTCATTGCTAAGGTATTCTGTTTTGACCTTACAACGAGTCAATTAACTTTCTCTAAATCTGGTCAGTGTTTAAATACTCGTGGCAACATTTTCAGAAACTTTTGTCGTCCCATGAAGGGAAGCTTATTTGCAGTTTATACAGTTCATACATTCAACTATCAAAAGATAGCGTGTAGTTATAGGAGTGCAACACGACAAACAAGTGCTAATGTATTCCCCTTATCAGTACTTTTAAGCTTCTTAAAATCCACTGTTTATGGGCTCTATAGGTGTCTGTTACATCACACAATATAGTCAAACAGTATGTGAAATGTCAAAGGAGAGGCTGTATTCTTGTCTCATTCATAAAACCTCCATTGTTTTACTCCTTGTAGCGATGCAGAAACCCAAAGCTGACCGATTGCTCGATGCCAAAACAGAGGCGGCGTTTTGTCTCTGCCGTGTTCATTTGATAATCCGCGATGATAGCTGCTGACTAAGCTTCTCCTCGTATCAGCTCCAAGCGGGGCCGGCTGCCAGGACACACTTTCTCTTTCCAGCACAGCAACAATCTGATAATTGAAGTTTGTCAAAGACAGACATCAGGCCTCATCTAGGAGTTGTCGTTAACAGCTCAGCCATTCATGACACGTGGAGCAGCGCAGACTGAGCAGAAGTCGCATTGGTCAGACGTTTTATAAGCATTTACGGGAAGATAAGCTTGTTTTTTCTGCGCTGAATACAGCTAATTCACACTACATGATTTCTAAATGTGTCACTCTATGCATGTAGTGTTGAAACAACCGAAGAATCTGGGGCGAGCACAAAAAGACACATGTTTCCTGTATTTTTAGCCGTGACTGTTGGAAACTTGAGCATGGTCGAGGGTACAGTAGCGGTGCCCACTGGGCGAGTTCTTCTGCTCCATGTTGCCTGTCTTTAACCAGGCTTCACGTGTCCAGCCTGCAATCATTTGACCCCGCTGTCGTCTTAAGTCTATTCTGTATGGAGAAATTGGAAAGGACATCTGTGTTTACTGTCCCGTCTTCACATTTTCCAGCTAATTAACTGCCACCATTGCTGTCATTGTCCACTTGTTTGCTATGATTTCAATCTGAACGTGCCTCTGCGTCTCGGTGGCTTTGGTTTGCCCCTTGTTGTGACTCGGCCTGGTTTGGCTCCAGTGTTGGCATGTGGGTTCGGGGAAGTGGCCCCCTTCCCGTCCTGAATACCCTCACTCAACCCCGCAGTGTTTTCATTCTCCTCAGTCATGCAGCATAAAGACTGCAGCCTCATTCGTCCTCACTGAGGCACAACTGAGCTCAGTGCTGGTTCATTGTGTGGACGGGCAGATGCTCCTCGCCATTGTTGTCTTTACATTTTTTTTTTTTAAAACTACTTTGACAGGTATGATATTCTGCTTACTATAGTGAAAGAATGGATCGCTGAGTCTTTCCTCTGACCCGCTGGTGTTCCCTCGCTCCTTTTGGTTAGGTCAACAGGGCCTCTGTCGGTGTGACCAGCAGTGCACGACTAAAGGGAGAAAGCCCTCTCAAACTTCCCCCTGATCCAAGAAAACCCACTGATCTTGACCCATTTCTCATCCAAAGTCACAGGTCACCAGGCTCGTCTCACCGAAGGATAAGACATTCAAGCACTTTTGCCGCTGTTGTTAAAAAAACATCCAGACTATGCGGCAGAACCTATAATCTTGAATATCTCTGAGGCAGTCAGTAAAAAAAAGTCAGTGACCAAAACTGAGCTGACAGTTTGAGGGATTACATGAGTCATGAGATAGTATGGATTAAGGACAGGATTGGGTGTAAAGTTGTGGATCAGTGGCAGGTCACTCTGAGTGTTTTGCTCAGACCTGTGTTTTATGAGCACAAACTCTTTGACAGATGATAGAGAGGCATTAAAAAGTACTTACACGACATTGTAAAAGTCAACCCAAAGCGTTGTTTTTTTGTATTAAAGTTATTAAAATGAGTCAAAGGGAAAGCAGCAAATCTTCACATTTTTGAATGAGTTAAAGTCAAGCGATTAATCGACAAATCGCTTTAGCTGTACTTGTAGAGACAGCTGTGTTTTATTTATAACAAGACGTCATATTTAATCAACTTTTCATGTGTTTTGTTTTTTTCTTGAATTGAAGAGTAGCTAGTGACTAAAGCTGTCAGGTGAATGTAACCGAGTGAAAGGTTTAATATTTACCCCTGAAATGTGGCGGATTAGATAGAAAGTGTCATGAACAAGGACCTCAAATTGTGAATGTACTTTGTTTACATTCCTCCACGGGGTAGGAAATATCTGTCCTCCGTCTGGTCACCCTTTTAAGTCTCTAACAGAGCCAAAAGAAGCCTTACTGTCCTGAAAACACTAACAACGTCACCTT
>OMLP01040991.1:42919-72453 GCA_900302685.1 Spondyliosoma cantharus | reverse complement strand
TTTTCTTGAATTGAAGAGTAGCTAGTGACTAAAGCTGTCAGGTGAATGTAACCGAGTGAAAGGTTTAATATTTACCCCTGAAATGTGGCGGGTTAGATAGAAAGTGTCATGAACAAGGACCTCAAATTGTGAAGTACTTGAGTAAATGTACTTTGTTTACATTCCTCCACGGGGTAGGAAATATCTGTCCTCCGTCTGGTCACCCTTTTAAGTCTCTAACAGAGCCAAAAGAAGCCTTACTGTCCTGAAAACACTAACAACGTCACCTTGTGCAAGACGGGAGAGCAGCAGAGCTTGAACGTGACGGGGTGAGGCAGATTAAAAAGAGGTCAGCTCATTAAAAAAATATATACTAGGACAGAATTTTTCCGTAAGCAGACCGCGTATGTCTGTGATTTCACCCCACTGAGGGTTTAAGAGAATGAAAGAGCTTTAAGTAGAAGTGGATGAGAAATCAGAGGAAATAAGAAGCAACTCTTCTCGAGGCCCAGTGAAGTGAGGTTTAGGGAAGCCCTGGTATTAAGTTATCATGTTTCTCTTCCAAAATTAAAATGCCCCTTTGATTCCTTTTATCCTTGAGCCCAGAGCAGATTGACGTTTATATGCCTCAGTGGCTCCTAACATGAACTAAATAGATTGTTTCCTCATTGTACTGTGCAGCGGAGGATGTCTTTCAAATAAAGACCTCTTTTTTTTTTTGTCTTTTAGGTGGAAACAAACTGAAGCCTCAGCCATTCCGGCTCAACTGGGCCTGGATCTCTCTGGAGAGGGAATACCATCTAGTGGATGAGGACGCCAAATTCCTGGAGGTGACGCTCAAACGCAGAGGCTACCTGGGGGAAACCTCCTTCGTCAGTAAGTGTTGAAGGCCATTTGTTTAACATTTGAATGGATCAAATGGATTTTTTTTACTTTGGTTTCCAGGAATTAATTGATATGAAGGATGATGACACTAAACAACATGCCCTTATTAAACTGACAATTTAACAAAGAATTATTGCCCCTTTAGCTGTTTCCTGAGCCTGTATGATATTATTTATGCACAGTTTTAAAGGGCAGCCCTGCTATAAAACGTCATCTCATAACCCTCCCACTTAAAATCTACACAGATTCATGTTAAGGTCCTTGTAGGATGTCTTTTGTTTAATCCCCACAGCGAAACTGAAGGACACTTTTAAACCAACACCACACCAATAACAACGCTTGGTCCCTAATGGTGCAAAATCTTTTGTGCTCTTGTTTGACTGCTGCTCCATTTCCTCCGTTGTCTGAAAGAGGTGCGACTGAGAGCACATATAACCTTTCCTAGGAAAGGTCACGAGGAAATGTCAACATGCTGGTGGTTGTGGCTGCGTCAGACGTTTGCATGCAACAGATTTATCACAGCACCGTGTCATCGCGAACACTTCTGTCTTTGAAGATGCAAGAAAGGACACCACTGACGACGCCTATAAATAACATTCATCCCAATCGCCCGAATTAATGTTGGCATTGTACGGAATCTCTTTTATGTTTTGACAACACTGTGGTTATGGTCTGCTTAAGTTTTCGCTGAAAAAAACACTTGAGTTGAGGCTAGGAAGAGACCCTGATTTGGGTTTAAAGACTCACTTTTGTTGCCAGAACATGGCTGCAAAACGTTGTCTCAAGATGGTCGTGAACAGTGCTCTGCTCTTTAGCGAATGAGGAAGTCTGTTTATATCTCTGTACCTGTATTGTAACATTGATATGACACTTAAAACACTCAACCGTGATTTGCAGAAATGTAAAATGCCAACATTTTATTCTAGTGACTGGGTTGAAAATATTACAGATGCAGATTGTATCCATGTATAAATCAAAGACACTGAAACTTCTGTGGTCCTGTCACAGGAGCAGGAGCCAAGTTGAAAAAAACAACAGCTCAAACGACTCTTTTCACATCCCTCCTCCTTCAGGTATTGGCACCGTGGATGGGACAGCGGTGAAGGACAAAGACTTCCGTGGCAAAGCCCAGAAGCAGGTCCAGTTCAACCCCGGCCAGACGACAGCAACATGGAAGGTGAAGATCTTCACAGACCAGGAGTTTGAAACCTCGGAGACCTTCGAGATTCAGCTGTCAGATCCAGTCATGGCTGTGCTGGAGTTTCCCGACACTGCAACAGTCGAGATCGTGGATCCTGGCGATGGTAGGAATCCAACGATCAAGTCTTACCAACATCAACGACCTACTGAATTAAAGACATGAATAAAGCTTTGAGAATTTCTTGTTCATGATCGTGATCACTCATCAGCTGTGGTTCTCTTTCCACAACAGAATCGACGGTCTTCATTCCTCAGGCAGAGTTCAAGATTGAGGAGGATGTCGGAGAGCTGGTAGTGCCGGTGCGGCGCTCGGGAGATGCCAGCCAGGAACTCATGGTCGTTTGTTTCACTCAGCAAGGTGAGATGAAAGTGTTTGTAATTACTGTCTTAGAAAAGAAAAGATCCCAAGATTACATGAAAAGACACTTTTAATTAAGATAAATGTAGGTAACACAGTAAATGTGGGAGCACACTAACCTACTTTTTCCTTAATTATTATTTTCCCCTGCTATTACATTACATAACATTATCTATATGTTTGTATTTTATTACCATTTCCCTTTAAGATCTCATGCTACCAGCACTCCCACAGGAAAAGCTGAAGTTTCAAGTTTGATCCCTTGTCCTTTCTCTCCTCTCATAATTCCTCAGCCACGGCCACTGGCACCATACCCAGCACCGTGCTGTCCTACTCTGATTACATCACCCGGCCTGAGGACCACACCAGCGTGCTGCGTTTTGACAAGGACGAGCGCGAGAAACTCTGCCGCATCATCATCATCGACGACTCCCTGTACGAGGAGGAGGAGAGCTTCAACATCAGCCTCAGCATGCCCATGGGCGGGCAGGTGGGCGCCAACTTCCCGACCGCCAGGGTCACCATCCTGGCAGACAGTGATGACGGTGAGTGTAGCGGATGGATGGATGGATGGAAACAATGACCTCAGAAAATGATTATAGACTTAAAGACTTCCTGACCCTCATGTTTTAGCCACAAACTACTAACAAACATACGCATGATTTAGTAAATTTACATTTATAGACTCACAAGTGGAAGAAATGCATTTTGTATTAACATTTGCATGTGTAGTGGGCTATAAATATGCCCAGATGAGCTGACTTATGATCAATTAAAACATTATTATTAGGAAAATGCTCTTTTCTTCAAGGATCTAAGGCAATGTGATCTCCGATTTTGGGCTATGAATCGACATGACTCGGTTATGCACCTTTTTTTTTTTTTATGTGTATCTGTTTGTGTTTGGACAAGAAGCCAAAACCCTAAAGGAAAGCATGTGTTTTTCAAAACCTTACGTATATGTGTAGAACAGGCCTGAGGTCTTTGTGGCAGTTATGGATGATCCTGTTGCTCTGTGAACCTTTGATGCTCTGCACACCATTAAGCCACCAAAGGTGCACAGACGGCACAGTCACACCAGTCGCCAAATCAAAAGCCCTGGATACTGTACTTGCCTTAATGGCTTATAGAGTAAGTTGAGATCCATTACCCCTCCTGTGCCGTGGTCTGACTGCTTTGTTTACATTCTCTGCTGCATTTATCCACCATACTCTGTCTGCCTGTGTCTGTCTGTCTGAGTGTTAGAGACAAGGTAACAATAGACAGGTGTTTAGGGGGAGAACGGAGGCCTCGCTGGATGTTATGCTACACTGTAGGCTGTCTGACAGATAAAAGGACTTTAAACCTTGCGTTGCTCCTCGAGCGACCTCCATCCTCATTGGCATTCAGGGGAGCTCGGGGGAAACAGAGGGCATCCCTTTGTCTGCAGGGACCAAAAGGCAGGTGGTGGAGAGAGGAGTACTATGCAGGGAATCCAAATGACTGGCATGTTTTTACTCTTTCCCCTGTTTTAAGGTATTCAGTGCTAGGCTGCCTGATGCTGTCACAGATACTCGTCTTACTAGATTTCAACTTGAGACGACAGGTAGTTTTTTGAAGCCATAAATCACATGACAGAACATAACATGTGACAAAATGTAATGCTAAAAATCCTTTAGGCCCTTCTTGTCTTTCTTTTACCAACAGTAACACCCAGACTTATGTTGTCATTTTGTGCTGCTCACAGTCCTCCTCTATATCTCCGACCTTTCACCGGGGTTAATTTCCTGTACTCACTTGTTGTATAGAGATCAAGCATCCCTCCCGACTCCAATTTGGAGCAGGAGTACAATTGAACTTTATGTATAAATAATCAGCGTGCATTCCCAGACATGTGAAGAGACAAGAGAAGACTCCTCAGTGTAAACCTCTATTGTGGCATACTTCTTGGTGGGTCCTAAAGTAACACCCCACCATAAATCTGGTTCAGTGTGTGTGTGTGTGTGTGTGTGTGTGTGTGTGTGTACTACCATCTGCCTGCCTGAGTCAACTTGTGGTTTGGACTCTTTCCAGCGTCGAGCCTCCATTGTTTCCGTATTTATCTGGCTCTTCCTCCCACTGATCTTTGAGGTTGCCATGTTGGCACTCATTCCCCTCATACAACCCCCTCCTTCTCGTCCTCCCTATAGTACTAAATAGCGGGGTTGGAGGCTGAAAGGCATTGAAAGTGTGCCAGGAATCCTCCCTTCAGCATCAGTTGTCTGTCGCAGCATCAGTCAACTTCTATATAAACCCAAGATCTGCCAATTCTGCCCATGAACCAATCGTTGAATGCAACTTTACTGTAACAACTTACATGCTTTGGACTGTTGACATCATCCATCCATCCATCAAACAACACTTTAGATTGACAAAATGGTAGAGTCACATGGTTGTATGTTGTCAAAACACTGTGCTTATAGTATGGTTACATTTAGGTGCAAAAATCAAGTACAAATTTGAACGTAACGTTGGTTTGCAGGAACATAACCTACTGTATTAATTGTATAGTGTGTTATCAGGTTTTTTTTTTATTTTTATTTTTTTGTTTTACTGGCATTTTGTTTGACAAACGCTAATGTAGGCCATGGGTCAAAGTGCTTCAATGTTAGCATGTTTTAAGTGAGGTTATAAAGCTTTTGCAAAGAACAAGAGGGCTGTTTCCCAACCTGGCAACTCAAATGTTGTTCTTGTTGATAGCTAATAGCTGAGCTACAAAACCTTAATAAATAATGTGCTAATTTTTAATAGTTACTTCCACTAATTATGATTTACAAACTCCTTTAGAGAGGGTGCCCTTACATTTCCCTGTTTCTGCATTTTCTCTCTTTTGAGTCTTATAGTTCAAAAGCCTTTGGTCTAAATTTGCACCAAGACCACTGGCTGGACAGAGTGTGATGAAAACACGCTTTATACAGAAGTGAGGAGAGATGAACTGACAAAGTGATGCAGAGGTCAGAATTCCTGACCTCTGCCTTTGTGAAATAGATGGTTGCCTCTGTGTCTCTGCCAAACCCTCACCATACTGCTTATCAGCCGCTCTATCATCAGAAACGGGGAACATCCCTCCACTCGTACACACCCTAGTCTTCAGGTGTATCCACAGCCCTTTGGCGTTGAGTTCAGACAGAGCTGTCTGGATTTAGATAAGTGGGGTAGGGAGGATAACGGGGATGACAGCTCTCTTCCTGTGCTGAGTCTGAAATGAGGGCGTTTGTTCGGCTCATTCATGCCGATTTGTCCCTGAACCTGATCGCAAATCAGCAAAATATGTTGTCTGAAAGTAAAACTGACCAAAAAAACATCCAGCCTGGACTAAAAGCTTATGTTGCTCTGTCCTTCTAACAGGGGACGTTTTTTCTCACAACCAGGAAAAACTCGTGAAAATACAATATTCAGATAAATAAATGAATTTATAAACGAAAAATAATATTTCCTTCTTTGATTGATTTCCTCTCTCATAGAGCCCTCCCTGTATTTTGGGGAACCTGAGTACATCGTGGATGAGAGTTCAGGCTACGTTGAGGTGAAGGTCTGGAGGACTGGGACTGACCTGTCTAAGACGGCCACTGTCACCGTCCGCTCCAGGAAGAGTGAGCCCGTCTCTGCAGAAGGTACAATAAGCAGTCCAACACAATGGCCAACACTTAGCCATGACTTCATCACAGGGCTCATTCATGGTTTTTCCTCTCTGCGTGACAGCTGGACTGGACTACGTCGGCATCAGTCGCAACCTGGACTTTGCTCCCGGAGTGACGATGCAGACGTTCAGAGTGACCATCCTGGATGATCTGGGTCAACCCGAGCTGGAGGGGCCGGAGACCTTTGACCTCGTGTTACGGATGCCCATGAATGCTGTGCTGGGAGAACCAAGCAAGACCACCATCACCATCAATGATACGTTCACTGACTGTGAGTGCCAGACAGACATATGAAACCTAATTATGTATAGATTGTCCAAATCTACAGTAACGTTACACTCTATTCTGTTTGAGTTGATTTGAGTCAATTACTTTATTTTCATCTCATCTCCTATTTAGTATTTATAAGCAGTACGTAAACAAATAATAAATGGTGGACTGCGCAATTCATTATAATATGATGAAAATCAAGTACAATGTCCAAATCACAGAGGCTATTTTGAATAATTTATATTTGAAATACTATGTTTTGCAATATATTGTTGGAGGTAATGAGATTTATTGATGCACTAAAACACAATAATATTATTAAGTGATCATATAAATGTACAAATCCTCCAAAAATACACTATAAAAAATCCTGTGCGATGCTCTGGTATGGGTCTAAAGTTGCTTTAGCAAATCTATGAATAATTGATCTAATTCAAGATATTTATATTTGGCTTATAACGATTTTATGGTGTGTTCTTAAACATGTATTAACTGTTTATACACTGTTTATATAATCATCAGTTATGTTGCTACGACAATAATGAATGAATCTTGAATCCAGCTTTACTCAAACGCTGAGAGTTTCTCCTGTAACAAGCTGATTTCTGTCTTTGCAGTGCCCAAGGTTCAGTTTAAGGAAGGAAGCTACAAGGTGGACGAGTCTGACGGGGAGGTGACAGCCATCGTGTACCGCAGTGGAGACATCAACATCAGGTCCACGGTGCGCTGCTACACCCGCCAAGGCTCTGCTCAGGTCATGATGGACTTCAGCGAAAGACCCAACACTGACGGATCGATCATCACTTTCCTGCCAGGTGAGACCTCCCCTCTGCTTCCTAAATGTTCCTTTGTATCCTGCGGCACTTAATCTAAATACGTTAACCATGCATCTCCAGGTGAGACAGAGAAGCCGTGTGTGGTCAGCCTGATGGACGACTCCGTCCATGAAGACGATGAGGAGTTCCGCCTCGTCCTGGGAACTCCCAAGAGCAAGTCTCAATATGGAGCTTCTATCGGGGAGCAGAATGAGGCGCTGGTCACGGTCACAGATGTGAAAGACAGTACGTACTTCACCGACATATGAAACAATTGAATGACTGCCAAAATGTGCCAAATAACTAAAAAATGATTAATTAATCGGGCATCTATGCATCTTAGAAACTGTATAGAATCTGATTATGGAATGTTTTTTTTTTTTATTGCTAACAAGGTGGCAAAATTTTTGTGTGTTTCCTGTTTAGGTGTACGTTTAAGAGACCAAAACATGTCAGGCTCCAATCTAATTCTAAATTTCTCCCTGCTCTAGAGCCCATCATCCGTTTCTCTGAGATCAAGTACAGTGTGCGTGAACCTCAGATCAAAGGTAGCGTGGCTATTGTGAAGATTCCTATCCTGCGCATTGGAGACACCTCCAAGGTCTCAGTGGTGAGGGTGCACACCAAGGACGGCTCTGCGACCTCTGGAGAGGACTACAACCCGCTGTCAGAGGGTGAGGACGTGGTTTAGTGCCTGCACATTGCCTCTTGATGTGAACTGTTTTTTTTGGGTTTTTTTATCGTTGCTCAATTCCCTGTCTCTGTGTGTAAGACGTCGAGTTCAAGGAGGGTGAGAAGGAACACTTTGTGGAGATTGAGATCCTGTACGACGGCCAGAGAGAGATGAGGGAGGCCTTCATCGTGCACATGAAGCCAGATGACAACATGGTGGCTGAGATACAGGTGACACAAAGGGCCACACAAACAAATATAAACCAGTAGCAAGTTGTATATGTGCACACGTACAGTGCCGCATATCTACACACATGAGAGCATGCGCCCTGTCATGTCAGCCTGTGTTAAAATAGCCAGGCAGCAGCTGGCATTGCTGTCAGCGCGCCTTGAACCACAGAGCCTTATAAAAAGCTCTTCCCTCTGGAATGAGATGCTGATGGGGAATGTCCCAGCAGAGCCAAACAGTAGACACACCTATAAACAGAACTGGGACATTCTACCCATATACTGGACATCAGACGTGCTCGGCTCACATGACCAGTTCAGAGATGTTGGGTACCAAAACCTGAGGAGAGGAATGGTAAAAAAAAATGATGTTATACTGACAGATTTGTTTTGACACTGGCTCATCTACACGACATTCAGATACAACCTGTGTATATTTAGTTGAGTTGTGTACTCACATTATCCCAACATTTTCCATAATTTTCAAGCAAGGAAAATACAGCTAAACATAACTTAAAACTTTGTCCAATGAACATCTCTGCTCAAGGACCATCAGATGGTTGTTTAACAATGAAGACAGCAACTCCCATGACCCCATGATTTTGAGAGAAGTAGTGGCCGAAAATATATATATTGTGGTTTTTGTTGGAGTCAGTTGTGTTAAACTGCTTTGTAAAGGGCTACATGGCACTAGTGTCCACATCAGAACCTAATAAATTTTTCTTTAAGCTATGGAACCGACCAAAAACTTAGTCTTGTTCACAGAGGTTATCATCATCATCTTCCTTCATTTAAAAAAGAAAACAGGCCATTGAGAGTGAGCACTCTTTTTCAAGGCACAATACAAGCCAACCACACAAAGAAAACACCTCAGTTCAAACTGCTCTCAAGAAATGCTTAACAAAACAGAATTCAGTGCAGTTATTTCTCAGGTTTTGCGGAGTCTGACTATTTAACGTCGCCTTTCGCCCTCTTACCAGATGAACAAGGCCATTGTCTACATCGAGGAGATGGACAGTGTGGCTGATGTCACCTTCCCCGCCGTGCCCCAGGTGGTTTCCCTGCTCATGTACGACGACACAGCTAAAACCAAAGACCAGCCCCACCCGGCCAATGGATACCCTGTCGTGTGTGTGACGGTGAGTGCAATTCTTCAGACGCTTTTGGGAGCCACGCGCACATACACCTTACGGATTTCTTACATTTTTCAGTTGCCTTCCGTCTCATCATCTCTTGCAGGCTTGCAACCCGAAGTACCACGACTTTGACAAAACCGGTTCCATCTGCACGGCTGAGCACATCAACGACACTCTCACTCAGTACCGCTGGCTGGTCAGCGCCCCCACCGGGTCGGACGGAGTGACCAGCCCCATGAGGGAGGTGGACACAAACACTTTCTTCACCAACACCAAGTCCATCACTTTGGATTCGATCTACTTCCAGGCCGGCTCAAGGGTTCAGTGTGCAGCACGGGCCTTCAACGCCAATGGAGATGCCGGCCTGGAGCTTTCCAGCCCCATTGCTGTGATCAGTAAAGAGGAGGGTGAGTGAGGGACTGAAGGGAGAGCCGCACATTTATGCGTTGTATCAAGATCATTGGTTTAACCGGCTTCTGACTCTCTGCAGGAATGTGTCAGCCTCGTGTCCAAGGCACTGTCGGAGCTGAACCTTTCTCTGCTAAGATCCGCTACACCGGTCCAGATGACCCAGACTTCCCCAACCTCATTAAACTGACCATCAACATGCCTCACATGGATGGTGAGCAGTATACATTTGTTGCGTCGCATCACTGTTAAGTAATTTTCTTTTAAAAACACCCAGAAACTTAACAAGCGTTTCACTCTTCGCAGGTATGTTACCAGTCATCTCCACAAGACCTCTGTCCAACTTTGAGCTCACCCTCAGCCCGGACGGCACACGTGTGGGCAACCACCGCTGCTCCAACTTGCTGGACTTCAACGAGATCCAAACCGGCCACGGCTTCATCACCGACGCAACGAAGAACCCCGAAATCATCGGCGAGACTTCGCCCTACCAGTACAACCCGATCATGCGCTCCACCAACTCTCTGCGCTTCTACAGGAACCTCAACTTAGAGGCCTGCCTCTGGGAGTTCACCAGCTACTACGACATGTCAGAGCTGCTGAATGACTGTGGAGGCTCCATAGGCACAGATGGACAGGTAGGACGGACATATTGGAGATTTAAACATTAAGTACAGTGGATACACTCTGAGGGTCAAAGTATATATGTGCTGAATTTATGTCAGCATCAAACCACAGCTTCTGTCGTCATTGTTTTGACAGAGAAACCCCCCCAGTGTCAGAAAATGACATACTGTGTTTTTAAATTAATTGATGAACAATCCAAATCAAGGAGGAATGAAACGACAGTACAGATACAGCTTAAACAACCCCTATGAGCTTGTATTGTTCAGCTGTCATTAATAACAGCACTGGCATGTACCCGGCCAGCTAGCTTATTACAGGTGAGCTGGCCGGCGGCAGTGACCCTCCAATCAGCACTGCACACAGTCATCAAGCTTGTAGAACCCCATAGTTTCACCGTGCCACTTTTCCGATGTGATCTTTTAACTCACACAGAGGAACTTCTGTATTATCCTCGACAATGTCGGATTTATCTCTTGTTTAGGTGCTGAACCTGGTCCAGTCCTACGTCACCCTGCGCGTCCCTCTCTTTGTGTCCTACGTCTTCCACTCTCCGGTGGCTGTGGGAGGCTGGCAGCACTTTGACCTGCAGTCAGAGCTCAAACTCACCTTCGTGTACGACACAGCTATTTTGTGGCAGGACGGCATCGGCAGCCCGCCTGAGGCTGAGCTACAAGGTGTGTTCTCGCTCCAGTGCTGCTCCCTGCTGGTGCGGACAGAAGTCCGCGTGTGAAACACTTGTCAAACTGTGTTCTCTGCTCTCACAGGAGCCATGTACCCGACCAGTATGCGTATAAATGAGGAGGGACGTCTGGTGGTCAACTTCAAGTCGGAGGCTCGCTTCAGGGGACAGTTTGTTATGTCTCACTCAGGTAAGATCGGCGCCCATGCACTCACATACATCTCCTGAACCTATCCGATGTGGTCACTCTATACAGCGACCTCCTATTGGGTTACCCTGTGGCCCATATCCTCTCTTCATCTATTTCTGGAGCTCCACATTAGGGGTCCTTCCTGTGTGAAAGCACCAGAGGTCATTTCAGCAAATGTCAAAATGACCCTGCAGCGTTTTACAGTTAGGAAGCGAGTGACACGAACAATGTAGAAGGTCACTCCATAAATAAAAAAGGCAGACACCGTCGCTCGCTCTAGCTTCGGATAAAATGCAGCTTTAAAGATTTACGATAGTATACACGCTTGTTTTCAGGAACCAGCGTGTCATCCATGGTGATGTGCGCCGACCACCCCGGGCTCACATTCACGCTGTCCCTCGTCAGGACTGAGCCGACTTACAACCAGCCCATGCAGCAGTGGAGCTTTGTCTCGGACTTTGCCGTGAGTCCATATGCAGTCACAAAATTGCCAGCCACGGTCAAACAATTATAAACTTCATCATCAACATTCTCTCTCTGTCTCTGTCTCTCTCTCTCTCTCTGTCTCTCTGTGTCACCTGTAGGTGCGAGACTACTCTGGCACCTACACAGTGAAGATGATCCCCTGCATTGCGTCACCCAATGGCGAGTTCAGCATCCCTCCCGTCTGCCACCCAAGAGAGCCGCTGACGTTTGACATGGACATTCGCTTCCAGCAGGTCAGCTTGGATGTCCTGACGAAATAATCCGTGGTCATCGCGAGAGCGCAGTGATGTTCTCTTTTTAGGATGACACTGCAAAAAGGTCATCTTCATCATTTAGACCGACTTTTTCTATCCTTGAATAAACTGATGACTCGCGGGGTGAACAACTGATAACCCACAATTAACCAAATTTGTGAACGCAGTGGAGCAGCAAGTGATTTGAATTCATTTTGAACAGATCCTTTCCTGTGAATATTGCATCAGAGTTAACTTTTCCTGATATTTTAGGAGCTTTTCATAAGATTATCTGTCTCGATTATGTATTTTTCGAATTTTGAACAAATTTAACAGGCCTCTTTTGTGACAGATTCAGTGTTTTCTTCTCCCTGAAGAATAGCTTCATCATAGTTATCTCAACTGCCCAAGAATACTGAGAATAGGGAACCTTTTCTTATCTTCTGATAACAGGTGAATTTATCTTGTTATCTCGGGTTAGCAAAGTTAGCATAAGAAATACTAAGACCAATGAATCT
The DNA here is from genome assembly GCA_900302685.1 of Spondyliosoma cantharus. Taxonomy (NCBI): domain Eukaryota; kingdom Metazoa; phylum Chordata; class Actinopteri; order Spariformes; family Sparidae; genus Spondyliosoma; species Spondyliosoma cantharus. The sequence goes on along the minus strand of OMLP01040991.1, from coordinate 60,110 downwards.
GTTCTCATGAGAAAAAGCTATTTTTTTTATCTCGAGATAACAAAATAATACACCAGTGAACCCAAGATAAAGGAAGTTGAAAATAATAGCACCTATGGTCGCAATGTGCTTAGTTAGGTAGTAATAACCTACACCCCTTAAAATCAAGAAGGCCTTGTGGCCTTTGTGACGCGTCGGCGAACCCTAGTGGCAGACTTTAAAATAAATTAATAAGGGTTATTTGTTTCCAGTGACGATGAATATGTAGGAACAGACTACAATAAACCAAACCAAATCTTGATTTGCCAAAGAAGAAAGTTACGTGACGTCACCGTAACGGTAGATTCTCAGTGTTAACAAACATTCACTACAGAATTACTTGCCAACATGGGTCGTTTTTCTGCCATTTTCATTAATACTCATAATCTGCTCTGTGACCCTGTTCTGTGCTGCAGGTGAGTGACCCGGTTGCAGCCGAGTTCAGCCTCAACACTCAGATGTTCCTGCTCTCCAAGAAGGAGTTGTGGTTGTCTGACGGCTCCATGGGCTTCGGAGAGGGAACTGATGCTGCATTTTCTGATGGTACGACAACACTGCCACCTAGTGGATTTTGGTAAACATCACAGCTGAGGAACATTAACCCTTGAGTCCGACTTACAAATCATCTGTCCTTTCCATTAGGCTCCATGATCTACGGCCGTGTGATGGTGGACCCAGTCCAGAACCTGGGCGACTCCTTCTCCTGCAGCATTGAGAAAGTTTTCCTCTGCACCGGAGCAGATGGCTACGTTCCGAAGTACAACCCCACTAACAAGGAGTATGGTTGCCTGGCAGATGCTCCCTCTCTGCTATACAGATTCAAGATCCTGGTAAGATGCAATGGATCCTCAAGAAAAAAACATTTGAGTGTAGTGTGGAAGAAAGAAAGTTGAGGTCATATCTGGTTTCTGTGTGTGTGTGTGTGTGTGTGTGTGTGTTGTGCAGGACAAGGCCCAGCCGGAGACTCAAGCTTCAGCGTTTGGTGATGTTCATTTTAAGGCCACGCTGGCTCAAGACACACCTGGAGCTCTTCCTCTGGTCAGACAACCAGGATCAGATGGCTTCACACTCTCCTCATCTCCACTTTTCCAGGTTTGTGTGATTCCTGAAATGGAGTATATTCATGCAGAGCATTAATGAATAAGGAACACACTCAAACACGTTTCTCTTGCAGGTGGCTGCCGGTCGAGAATGGTTCATCCACACCATTTATACTGTCCGCTCCAGAGAAAATGCCAACCGTAACATTGGCAAGCGCAGTGTGGAGTATCTACATCACAGCATGTCCTCTGTTGAGCAGCCAGAGACCTCCATCATGGCCACCCACCGCCAGCGGCGTGCCGTACGTGATGCCTCCGAACTGGCTCTGACTCAGGACATAGGTGTTGAAAACAACCGGGGCACCAACTTACAGCACATCGCTCTAGACCGAGCAGACCGCATGGTGGTCAGTCAGCGTCAGCCCTGGTCCCCTAACCGCGACGTCCTGTCGGAGCGCCCCTTGCTGGAGAGTTCTGGCAGAGAGCCGACTGACACCTCCACCCTGCCCATGTTGGTGGGCCTCGCAGGTCTGATCCTCCTGATCTGCCTCATCGCCACCATCGTGGTCCTGCTGCTGCGGCGCAAGAAGCGGGAAAAGAAGATCCAGTTCCCTCCTTACACCACCTCGTCCTCTACTGCCTACAACGGCTACAGCCAAGGCTCAGCGAGCATGTGGAGCAGCTCAGACAGCTCTGAGGTCTAGATGTGGACCCTCCCGACCTTAAAACCACCTTCCCCCTTTTAAAAAGACTATGATAGTCTCCTCCACCATCGTGCCTTCAAAGCCCAGCTATTGTAACACTGAATAGAGCCCAGTACAACCTGTGGACAGCACAATATGTCGGTGTTTAGGGCCTAAATGCAGAGAATGCACCAGTTTTCAGAGGCGTACTGATCTCTGAATATGGTTAGTTCTTGCTGAAATGTACTAAAGGTTTCTGCCTTTTCTGCAGCCTATTTTTAAATCATGGATGTAAGCAGAAACCCCTCAAAATGATTCACTCGCTTCATTGGTTGTCAAGTTGTAAAATATCCCGCTTTATTCAATGTTTGAGAATGCATGAAAATCCCAATGAGTAAAAGGCAATCTTGTTTAAATTTAATTAAGTAAATAATTTTCTATGTTCCTCCTTTTAAAATAACTACCAAGTATTTTTTTATTCCTGTAATTCACTGTGTTCATTATTCTGTTTTGTGGAGAGTAGAGCAAAATGGACTGAATGTTAGTTGAAGCTGACCTTAATGAATGATAATGTGATAAATGATTTTTAGTATTGATATTTCACTGTCGTGCTTTAAAAAGCCTGCAGTAAACCTGCCCACTGCCGAGTCACAATGCCAATATGGTGTCATTGAAAGGGATTGTAAATGTCATTTTAGTTATGAGAATGCAGAAATTTACTTTACTTTTTTTTTTTTTTTACTTTTTTCCAAGTCAATGTGGCTGAAACCAGATGCAAAACTTTCTGTGTACATAACAATGTAGGACTATGAGAATAAGGTATTATTACACCCTGGTGAAACTTGAAAAATTATGAACTATACGTCTTTCTGGTTTGTTGATCAAGTCCTGAGAAAAAAAACACAAGTGCAGCATAAAAGTTAGAATTATTCTTCTACAGGTGACAGTATATTTTAATGTGCCAATTGTTAGCAGACTTGTATGGCTTCTGAATTTTGTGTCAATTTCAAGAGTTTGGATGTATGTACACTTCAACTGCCAAATATTAAATGTCCTTTTTTGAATCAGTGTCTTATTTACAAGAATACACACATTTATGTAAAAAAAAAAAAAAAGGGAAGTTTATTTGTGACGTTCAAAAAGACATTTTCTACTTCACATAGGAAGATAAAAGAACAAACGTTTTCTTAAAAATAAAAAGGGTACATATTGTTTCAAGCAATGGAATGTGGTACAACCAACAGGCATAAATACATTTATTTCAATTTAGTACTAGTAAAAAAAAAAAAAAGGACTAGCAAACTACTAAACCAGCACAGCTGCTATGTTTAGGTATGTGTGACAAGGCAGGCTTGTAAAGGAGCACTTCCTAAAACCTAATACCACAACATCAGTCCATCAGAGGGTTTTTACACAGTACATCATCACAGCCTGCAGAGCAAACACAGACACTAGGACTAACGATACCGGAGCTGGCTGCCGCTCTCCAATTCAAGTTAAGAAGCCTTTCACAACTTGAGCTTTTTCCGGCGTCCACGACCATCTTGGGTTCCCTCTGACTTCCGTTTCTGGGCCTGGGTGGAGAAGAAGATTATCAGTGAAGATTTCTCATGGTGAGGGTTTCACAGTCGGAGATTTTTAACTGTACAAAAACCCTTTCAGAAATTATCATGGTTTAGTGGTATATGGTATTACATAATTATTATTGTTATTAGTTTGAATGTCCTTTAACTGAATGCAGCTGGTTTTTTTGGTTGAACTTATTATAATGTCACAAATATTTCCTGACAGACAGGAAGCTTGATAGACACCTTAAATATTTAGATTGTATATATCTTTAATAACATGCGGCATAATTCAATACTGTATAGAAGCAAATGTAGGTCAGGTTTCACACCACAGTAAACCTTAAAACTGGTATACCGCTGCAAACCTGTTCTTGGGCTACGATGCGATTATAAAACGAGATTTCTTTCTCAGTGTCACAACTTGCTACTTTTAAAACCATTTTTTTAACCCATTTCTAATGTTCCATAGTTAAAACAAACAAACTAATTTGGTTCCTAGCCTAGAACGTACATACAATGTAGATGTTTACATCGATTAAGTTGCAACAACCAATTAGTTCAGCTGTAAGGAACGTACAGCTCGACCTTACAAACACGTGACAGGCGATCATAATGTGCAGAATTGGGATTCACATTTCTGATTATTGACTTTTCTGCATTGAGACACAATCTTTCAAGAGAGAGCTGTGATGCATCTCCTTCTATTGGGTATCAATAGTATCCAAATATCAAGAAAACTGTTACATTTCTCAACAGTATCATAGACAACTATTACTGTAAACTTAAACGACTCAGTTGGCACCAATTAAAAAGTAGCTTTCTTCTTGTGATATAAGATTCATTTGTAACTTACCGATGCACTCTTCGGGCCCCGTTTCTTTTTCTCAGCCTTCTCCCTCTCTTCCAGCTCCATGTTCTCCCTCTCTATCAGTGTGATCAGGGTGTTGCATCGCCTCTGGAGCTCCTACACATTAGCAAACATAATTCAGATTTAAGGGCAACATTATTAAAACATCACGCACAAAAGCAAAACAAGAGAAAATAGTACAGAGACGCTTAAATGTACCATGGCAGTCCTGGATTTGAGGAACCAGTCGAAGCGGAACTGAGGTGAGTTGCGGATGCACTGACGAAGCTCGTCATACACGCTCTCCTTGTCGAAGCCCAGCTTGTGAAGCATACAGATGAGGAAGCGGTCCTCCTCCTCGGTGTAGTTCTTCCCTTTGTTCGTGCCATAGGAGATGCGGAGCTGATGGAAAGGAGCCTTGTAGCGTCCGATCTAGGCAAGGAGATGAGAAACATATTGAGGGACTGTTAATTAAATCAGGAAGCGCAGATAGTGTGAAGAACATAATTAAGTAATCAGACTGAGACTCGGAGTTAAAGTGTTTAACACAAGGCTTGATGAGATAGAGCCAATTAGGCGGCTTAATCAAGAACTTAACGGCCGAGTGGTTGACGGTCAGCTACCTTTGAATCCAGTGCTTTCTTTATGCTAATCCTCCTCTGGATCCTGGCCTCTCCTCTTTCTATCTGGGCCATGATCTTCTCGATATCCTGCAGCTCATTACAGCGCTCCCAGAATACAGCTGGAGGAACAAAAGCACACATGAAATCATTGGATATGTAAAAAGAAGTTTGGAGTTGTATGTGAAATACAGGATTTTTAAAAATGTGTCATTACCAGAATACTCCATGACCTCTTCTGGAGTTTTTCCCTCAACCTCTCTGGCAATGTTCTCGATATCATCTCTTCCCCACTTCTCATTCGCCTTGATGAACTGGTTGAAGTCGCGTTTGTTCCAAATAGTAAATCCCTTAAAACAAAAAAGGTACAGTTGATCAAAATATGTGGATGCACACACATTTAACATTTCATTTGCAATGTGCAGCGTATTACCCGAAGATTAATTGTATTTACCTGTTGCAGCAGGTTCTCCTTCTCCTCCAGCTCCTCCTCTGTGAGAGCTTCAGCCTCGTCAATCTTCGCCTGCTCTTCCTTCTGGACCTGGGCCGAATTTGGCATGTCTGGATTACGGGGAACCTAAAGAGAAGATGCCACAGACTGATTTAGAAACCTACTTCAACCACATTTGGACAAATAGTCTCGTCTTATAAAAACATATTTGTACCTTATATCCTATGGTCTTCCTGTAGAACAGAATTTCCTTTTCTAGAAGCTCAAAAAGACGCGGAGGGAAGAACTGGAAGTCCTGGACATTGGGTTGCTTGGGAGGACGAGGAGCCTGGGGAAGTCAACCAAACAAATGTTATGCCATGAGCAGGATAACCTGCCATCCATCATGAGAACAATGCGACTACACATTCTGTTGCATTAATGCCTTAAATCCTGAGGGTGATTATGAAGCAATCTGCCCATACCTTGGGTGCTTTGGGCTCACTGACTCGCAGAGCTTCTCTGAAGTAGGCATCCACAGCATAATTGGCTTTCCTTTCTCTCTTGGGCGGCTCAATCCAGTTGGTAATGACCTGAGTGAAGAAGCAAAAGTAGAAAACATGTAATGACTCAAAGGTTCATGTTGTCAGAATAAGGCAATTAGAGCTGCAACGATTAGTCATTCAAAAATGTCAAACACAAGCTTCTTAAATGGAAGAACTTGCGGTCTTTGTCAAGTTGGATATTAAATGACAGGTCAGAATTTTTTTTTATTGTGAATTGGACAAAAGAAGCAACCTGAAGATGTCAATCTGGGTTCGAGGAAACTGTAATGAGCATTTTTCAAAATGTTTGACATTTGATAAACTAAATGTTTTTGTGACAATAATTGGCAGATCATGATCAATAATAAAAAATAATAATTTGTTGCAGCTCTCAAGGTGATTAAAGACTTAATACCAATATTGTTACTCTTTTTACCTTTTTCTTCTCTCTATAATCTTCCCCTTCGAATGTGTACACGCTGCTGTTCTCGGTGTCCATTGTGAAGTTTCTCAGAGTGCTCTCGCCCAGTGAAGACAGCTTCTCCTTCATCTCCATAGTCTGGAATACAACAAGATCGGAGTGTTAAATTTATGGCAAATTTAAAAAGTTGACACAAACCATAAAACACTGTCCCATAGATTTCCCAGACTCACCTTCCTTTCACCTCTCTCCAGGATTGCATCGATGTCATCATCTGTGATCTCACTCTCTTTGGAAGCGAACACATGTGTGGCACCATGACGGATGATGGACAGCATCTCATCCTTGCCCAGCTTGTTAGCGCTAGGATCCACAAGTCTCCCTGTGGAACAAAAACAAGATGTCTTAGCGGTTTACTTAAATCCACTCTGTACAAACACTTGACTCAAGGCTACTAATGAGACAGGAGAGACGAGTTACCTTGCTGGATGACGATGGAGTCCAGGCGAAGTTTCATCTCGGCCCTCTCCACAATCCTCTCCTCCACTGTGTTTTCAGTGATGAAACGGAAGACGCGTACCTGCTTCTGCTGACCAATTCTGTGAGCTCGGTCCTGAAATAAAGGAAACGTAACTGTTGAAGTCAACGTGATACACCACTCACTTTAATGTTATAGACAAGGAAAATCGTATTCTGTAATTCCTCACTCCTGAATAAGCAATACTAACCATGGCCTGAAGGTCGACTTGCGGGTTCCAGTCTGAGTCGTACAGGATGACAACATCTGCTGTTGCCAAGTTGATACCCAGTCCTCCAGCTCTGGTACTCAACATGAAGATGAACTTGGCGCTGCCGGGCTCGTTGTACGCGTTGATAGAGATCTGAAACCAATATGAAGATAAACTTACATTTTACTCAACTAATTTAATGTTTCCTGGGGGAAGAAAACAGATGGTAATCAGATGACACCTTCTTATTCAAGAAAACAGCACTGCACCTGTCTCTCCTCGTGTGGCGTCTGTCCATCCAGGCGACAGTAGCCGTAGTTCCTCCACATGCAGTAGTCCTCCAAGATGTCCAGCACCCTGGTCATCTGACTGAAGATGAGCACACGAGAACCTAGAAAGAATGAAGAATGTTAGTGGTTTCACACAGTTCTCAGACTGTCTGAAGTGATCTATTATATGGCTGTATAAATAGACCACAGGTGGGTTTCAATCCATTCTGTCTGATCTAAGTCAAGTAAAAGAAACATTAGTATTTTCATTTTAACACTTAAAAGGCATATTCTCCTCTTTCCTTTTTAAACTTGTGCTTGAAAATAAACATATTGTTTAAATTAAATCAGTGCTTTCTACCCTTTTTGTCTTGTGACCCCTGACAGAAAACAAATTGTTAGCAGTTCCATCAAGTAATTCCCCCTCTAAAGCAGAACTAAGGCTATAAATTTGATGGTTTAAATACATTAAGCTGATAATACTCCTGTACTTTTACTTAATTACGACTTTCAATGAAGTACTTAAAATGAAGTAGTATATCCAACTATGAATTCTATAAATGTAATGTAAAAACATCATGGCCATCTACATACCCTGCTGCTTCATCTTGGGTAGCAGCTTGTCCAGCACCACCATCTTGCCGCTGTTCACTACAAGGTGGAGGTCAGTTGTGTAGGGGGGACCAGGCTCGGCCCCGTCAAACAGGTACGGGTGGTTGCAGCATTTCCTCAGCTGCATAAGCACGTTCAGGAGACGCATCTTGTCCATCTTGCCCGCAGAGTTCAGAATGTCAATGTCCTTCATCAGAATCTTAGTGTACCTGATGGGTCGTGACACGAGTTAATATTACATACAAACGTACGAGCAGCATCCAGGTTAATTCAAGCTGTGTGGAACAAAGAAGATGAAAGGTAATTTTACTGAGGATGCTTACCACTCTCGCTGCATCTTACTCAGGCCCACATACATCTTGATCTCTTTTTTCGGAAGCAGAGTCTTCTCTACGTCGGCTTTTATACGACGAAGCAAGAAAGGACGCAGTACCTACAGATAGAAAAGGCGGATGAAAAGAGTGCTGTGATCTTAATAAGAGCGCTGCTGCTTAAAATGTACATAGTAGTTGGAAGGTGACATGAGGAGCATTTAATACATACGGTGTGAAGACGTTCGACCAACTTCTGATCACCCAAGCAGTTGTTTGTGTCAAACCAGGAGTCAAAGTCCTTTGGGGAAAAATGTAATTAGTGCCACAATGCCAACCACTTTACTTTAAGACAACAGATTAGAATCAGGTCATAACAATGACGAACTTCTGCTCGAAAGTGGCCCTTGCAGTTAAATTCTCTGTTAATATTGTGAATTCAAATGTGATTTTTACCTCTGCTGAGTTGAAGACGTCGGGCAACAGGAAGTTGAGCAGAGCCCACAGCTCGTGGAGGTTGTTTTGCAGGGGTGTTCCAGTCAGCAACAAGCGATTGGTGGTCTTAAATTCTCGCACAATTTCTGAGAGCTATAGGGAAAAAAAAGTCATTTTGCTTCATTAGCCAACCTTGTACAACACTACGTTGGTTTTGACTGGTGTAAAGATCCATTCGACTTCAGAAGCTGTCTGACCTTTGATTTTTCATTCTTGATCCTGTGGGCTTCGTCAATGACCAGGTATCTCCAGTTGAACTTCTTGAATACCGCCTTTTCAATGATGAGCATCTCGTAAGATGTGACACACACGTCCCATTCTCCAGGCAGCAGCACGTCTCTGATCAGGGCAGTCTGAAGTCGAAGCAAAATCATTTTTGTTTTGTCATTTCAACCAGCTTTATTGTACACAGCTTAATATTGTTCTGAAGAGCATCACACAGCACATTTGCATATTAGTGCCAGCGAGAATTTGAATAAACAACCCTCAAAGAAGTTGGAAAAATTGGCTACATCCCCCTCAGTGACAGTTTCTCTACTTTACTAGTTTAATAATCGATTAAATAATTTGAGTATTTCTTTAAGGAAAAAAAGTCAACGTTGTCTTAAATGTGAATATTTTCTGGTTTCTTTCGTCCTCTATAACAGTCAACTGCATATCAAACGTATTAAACGCAAAAAAATAAAATGATCTCAAGTCTGGAAATCAAGCTGGCATAACTTGGAATACATGAAATTTACCTAAATCTTACATCAGTTGTTTTGGCATAGGTCCAAATCGTTAAGCCCATACTAGAAGCTTTATTTCACCACTTTTCCGCAAGAAATTCAATCTCAGTTCAAAGTTTACCGCTGCAATCATCTGCCAATCATCCAGCGATGCCTTTAAACTGCTGATTCTGTACAAAAGAAAACTGTCTCGCGAAATGCAAACTAAAGTACCTAAACTAAGATGTTGGCTCACCAAACTATTTCAGCGTCATAAAATAAGCACATTTATATCAAGAAAAAAAGGAAACATTACAGCAGAATATCAATTAAAGGTGAACAGTTGTGATATGTGGCTTCTCAGACAATCACAATATTTTAACACAGCTTACCCTCTGTTCTCTGTCTCCTATCAGGCAGACTGCACGAAGCGAGGGCACCCATCTCTTGAACTCATTCATCCAGTTGTAGAGGGTGGACTTGGGCACCAACACCATGTGGGGACCAGGAATGTTTCTGTAGTGCTTCATGTAACCGAGCAGAGCAATAGTCTGCAGAGTCTTTCCCAAACCCTGTGAGTGTGAGATGGAGCAGTACATGTAAGAATGACAATATTGTGAGATTAAAAAAAAATCATTGTTTCTCGTCTTGAAAATCTAGGAGGTAACAGTTTTAACTCTGACAAAGTGCTGACCATTTCATCGGCGAGGATGCCATTGATGCCGTTCTCATACAAAGAGATGAGCCAGTTCAGACCACGGACCTGGTAGTCCCTCATTTTTCCTGTTTTGACGTCTAAAATAAGAGACAAAAAACTCATAATCATCACCTTTGCTGATCATATCGATTTACCTTAAACTCAGGCTTAAATAAAAACAGATGAATGCTTACAGGAGGGAGAATCATCGAAGCGAGTGCAGACATTAGTAGTCTTGGTGCTCTCGCTGAGAAGCTCTTCATCCTCTTCTTGTTCTGTGCGGCGATGGCGATTGCTGTCAAACACAAAAACAAACAATATGTCACACAAACAATGGGAGTAAACTTCCTAAAATTCAATAAACTTGTTTCCTTGGACGTTTACTCACTCTCCAGCAGACAGCAGGTTCTGTTTCTCATCTTTCTTGATGCGAGGGCGTCCAGGCTTCATCTTCAGTGGGGAGGTGGGGGTCTTCTGAGCGGCTGGTTGGATGAAATGAGCAAACAGCTCTGTTTGCTTCAACAGGTACTCAAATCTGTTGGTCCGGTCTGTTTGCTATACACACAGGAAGACAGTCTTGTTAATTTATTTATCCAAGAACAAAGCGGTGAGCCAAGAAACTTCAGTAGTAAAAAAAAAAAAGAAAAAGGCATTCTTACCACTTTCTCCTCATAACCCGGAATCTCTTCTTTAGTTTTGGATGAGGAAGGGGATGCATCTTGACCATCAGGCCCAGCATCTGACGATGACTCTTTTCCAGCATCTGAAGAATCTGACTTCTCCTAGGCAGAAAAAAGTAAACAGAAAACAATCTTGTTTAGTGGCTATCCTCTAATTAGTCCAACAACAACAACAGACGAGAGCAGACTAAACAAACCATCAGGGATGCTCTTTGGACCCTAGAGCGGAAGTTGGAGGGAGACGCATGAAGAAAAAACTCCTGGCTATCATGGATGACATCTTCCAGGAGCACTATCTCAAGTCTTTTGTCCCTGCTGCTATCACCATTGCTCTTAGTGGGCCAAAACAACTGGAGCGCACGTCAATCACTGCACTCAGTCTTCTGCTCTACTGTCTCTGCATTACTAGACAACCAGTTCACACTGTTTTTTGCTGCATTATATAATCCTAACACTGTTATTTGCTGAGTGAAGGCAGCCAAAAAAAAACATCTTTTGGAAAGATTGACACACAGAAAAGGGAAACAAGTTATGTTTGAAAAGATCTGGGGACCATTCCCTGTTGTTATGAAATGTATGGGAGAGGAGGAATGTGCTCTACCTGATGAAACCTCCTATATGATTAATCTAAATGACTTAATTACATGTTTTGGGGATCATTGAATGTACAAAAGATGGCTTTAAGTATGAAGTATCGTAGGCAACAAGTCCGGTTGCCTACGATACTGCACTTACAAATTTGATCTTGTACTTTTACTAAGGTTTCTCTGTAAGGACTTAAAACAGTTTAATCCTATCTGATTGAGCTACAATCGCTTAAAGCTTTATAGGATCTAAATGAAAACTTAACACAAACTGCAGCGGAAGCGGCATCCCTACCCGGTCACAAAAGCCATAAGGTTAGCTGTCCCACTGAAAACAAAGACGCGGATGGGACAGCTGAACGGACTGCTGCTCTATAACCAACATGTTTTCACGAGTTTTGTCTTTTCTAGAGGATTATTCCTATCACAAGCAACTCGCCGGGTGAATACGGCCTGGGGGGAAACAAAAGGCACGCTGGGACTTTCAATGGGACAGTCGATGCGGGGCTAGCGGCGCTAAGCTACTAGCCCGAGCGCTTTTGAAACAGGCTGGCCTGCGTGCTGTAACGTTAGCTTCAGCTCAGAGTGGCTGGAACCGGGCTGCCGTTGTCATGAGCTAATGATAGCACCACCGCCGCCGCGGCTAGCTAACTAGCTCAAACAGCCCGTGTTAACACTGATAACTGAAAGTTTAACGTAGCGGTATTTGAGAGGGAAGTACAGATGGGTATCACACAGGGGGGGTTTCGGAGGTTACGACTTGTGCGACAGGTCTGTGGAGGGTGTACGCGGTGCTGAGAGGAGACAATGCCCGGTTTAAAACATCTTACCTCCGCTCCTCCGGCTTCTTCAAGTTCAGTCTGTTCTTCTTCCCGCTGTTCCACGCAGCTTAGGCTTTCGGACATTTTAGTCGAATTAACCCTTCGCCTCAGATAAATCGTCCGTTATTTGGTGCCTTATGTGATCCCGTATAAGAGTAGCTGAAGATTTTCCGAACTTTCTCCCGAAAAACGACAACTATCGTGTTGTTTATAATGAAAGACACACCGGTTGGTCACACAGGCAGCACGTTCGCGCTAGGAAGCTTGTTGTCGGGTACCCGCGTTCACAGCGCTCTCTCGCGAGACTTGGCTATGCTGCCTTCAGGGACTGTTGGGAAATTTGTCGTGGACCGCAGTATATTTATATTTCTTGATAAAGATGTGTTTAAATTCCCTTAAAATCTTGGATGAAAAGAAGCAAAACACAGACATAACAAAAATCTTCGACTATATCAAATTTAATTATACTATTATTGGTAGAGAGCTTGTTTGGTTAAACCAGACAACGGTGTGAGCCTGACAGTAAATAAAACAAGTCAGTGCATACATTGTAAAATATACTGACTTTCTTTATTAACAGTGTAAATAATTTAACTGCATGCAACAACCGAATGCAAGTTCTCCAAATTGTGCAATATAAACAGAATCTGTTGTGCACTATAAACAGAATCTAATGCTTTTACATACATTTGCCAAGAAGATCATTATATTCACTAGTAGTTTAAAGTTTGAATCTGGGCTTGATTAAAAACATACCCTGTTGATCAGTCAACTAAGCACGTACATTTTGTACACTTTTGGACACATTTCAAATACGTGTTTCAATGTATATCTAAATTAATTTGCAGTAATGTATGAATAACAGTTCACTCACCAATAGGCCTGTGGTTTTTTTTTTGTTATTAGCAAAGATTTGTGGAAATAATTGTAAAAACAACGAATATTTACTGTGATTTTTCTAAGATTGTATATTTGTTATGAGGTTTTCACGTTACGCATTCTTATATGTTTTTGCATGATGCACGTTGTTGATAAGCAGATACACAACTGTCTTACTTCAATCCGGAATTTCAGGAAACTGCAGTGTTGGTTTTGAAACTGAGAAAAGAAACACGCATACCCAAGTAGGTAATGTCTTGAAGTTCAAGATAGCCTCATGCTTTCACAAAGGACACCAAAAGAAATAATAGAAAATGTATTTTATAGGTGATTTACTTTCGACCAAAAGCCAACTTCAAGGGAGGCCTCTTTAGTTGAGATGAACGACGAGGGGTACGTGAATGCAGCACGTCGATTGTACAGAAACCGCTCAGAAATGTCCCAATACCTTTGTGAGAATTTTACTACATTTTACTTTAGTCGTTCAAAATGTCTAAAAGGTTAATTTACTGAGAACTACTGACTTTATTATCCACAATTCGACAACTGCGTGACAGGCGTTGTTAAGACGAAAATTGCTTCACCTAAGGGTCCTACCAACATATCTGTCTACAGGAATGACGTCGGTGGTAGGTTAATCAGCTGATTTTGAGCGATCGAATGGACCAAAATAACACGGTTTTATCTGTCAAAAGAGGTTTAACGTCTGCCCACAATTGACGATGTTCTGATCGGACACGGTTGACATGCGTTATTTGGGTAAGTACAGATCGTAAAGCTTCTGAATCGAGCGTAAACATGGCTGTATTTATGCTAAGTCAGAGGGACCTGTCGTTACACAGCTAACGTCTGGCCTGTTTCGGTTCTTTTGTTCATTTTTGTCGTTGTTGGAGGATTTTTCGTAACAGTGGTCGATATGGCTCGCGACAATTGGCTCCGATGACATAGTCGTATTTAGCATTTAGGAGATGTTTCAACAACCGGACCTTTAGAGAAATCCGCTACAGTTAGCGTTAGCATGCTAGCCGCCTAGCACAGATAGCGGTTGGTCGCTGTTGTTGGCGAGATAATGCGGGGGTCAGGAGTACAGAAGTGTTACTAACGTGTAGTCTATGTATCAGTACTCAATTTGAGGGCTTTTGCTAATGTTAGACATTAAGAAACAAACACGAAAATCACATCATAGTTAGCCGTCACACACCTTTAGTTTACAAAATAACGCTAATGGCCAAAAATCCTGTGACAGCTGCACTGAAACTACCTCAACTGTACACCAGGAAAACATATAAAAGAAAGCATTTTATGTAGAAATATAAATGGTTTTATTATTTTATTTAAAAATAAAAATGTGGATGTGATCAAAAGATCAGCGAGTCAATTAGATGACTAAACAATGGGAAATCAATCTAGAAGAATCAAAACGAATACTTTGTCTTTATTTCCAATCAAAAGTGCTCAACTTTAAGATGCACTTTCTACTATTTCCTGACATCTTTGAGTCATATTGATTAAAGGTCTATCTTTAAAAAAGCATGATAACGATCAGTTCATCTCCAATTAGTAACCAATTCAAATAAATTTGTTGACATTTTTTGTGTTCCGCCACAGTGCGATTTTTCCCCGTTTTCTACACAGCTGTACACAACAAAAAAAACCCCAACTGTTATTATGTTGTATGTTTGTGCAATACGTAGAGGCCCAGTCATCAAATGGTGTGAAGCAACTTTCTCGCCTCAATTGTCCCATCGCAGCAAAGCCTGTGAGCTCTACATTCCAGTTGCAGCACGTTGAAGCTGTGTGGTCTACCTGTGAATGCCTGTGCTTTCAGTGAATGCACACAGTGTGTGGACTCTGACGTTTGGAGTAGAAAGGAATCCATGGAACAATAGTTTGTTTTGTTTTTTCACAAGAGGCACTAGTTTGACTTGTGCTAGTAGGACAAGTGCAAGTGTCATTAAAAACAATATAAATATGGTCCATGACTGATTTATTTTTTCTGTTATCAAGTACGAGTGCAAAAGGTATGTGACCTTGATAAATAAGTGTCATTATTTCCTACAGATTTCCATCATGGACAAGATTTTGGAGGGCCTTGTGAGCTCCAACCACTCTGTACCGGTGAAGAAAGCCATTGTGAAGAAGGTAGTGGAGGCAGCAGAGAAAGAGGTGACTGAGGAGCAGTGTCAGTCCCTGTTCACGCTCACCACCCGCCTCATCTTGCTCGGTGAAGATGCCTTCCAGAGGCAGATCGGCCTCCAGGTTTTGGACGCTTATGCGCGATACCACCGCCTGGAGTTCGAGCGTTTCTTCAGCAAAGACTTTGTCCTTGGTCTTCTCCAGCAAGGCTACGGCCAGCTGGACCGCAAAGACCCGGCCATTATAGACTACATTCACTGCTGCCTGCGGCTGCTCATCAGCTGCCCCTCGGTGCTGGAGATCTTCAGCGTGATCCAGGTGGAGGTTTTGAGGATGGTGTGTGAACGTCCGGAGCCTGCCCTTTGTGCCCGCCTGAACACTTTACTGTCAGACTTTGTGCAGTGCATCCCGAGGGATAAGTCGGGTGTTTTGTTCTGCCAGCAGCTGGTTAGGACCATCAGTTACTTCCACTGCTTTGCCAGCCAAGAGCGGGAGCTGAGAGAGTATGTAGGTCAGGTGACAAAGGTTAGCACACTGCTGCAAAACATCTGGAAGGCTGACCCAGCAACGCTACTACCTTCACTTCAAGAAGTCTTCGCCATTATCTCTTCCACAGGTGAGACTTCTTCCTCTCTCCTTGTTTCCTTTCCTAAATGGCAGTGATGCACAGGATTGCATTTTAAAGGACTATAAAAGAAACTTATTTCATATATTTCATATTATATTTCATATTCTTATGCAAGAACTGCCTCTATTTTTCTCTCGAGTAATAGCACAGCGGAACTTTGGAATGGTTACAGATGTCCTAAAGTAGTTTAAGATATGGACACATTGAGGTTTAAACCATAGGCTTATGTTGCCTTACCAGTAATGGAAAAAGAGTATTTGCATTTGGCAGCATGAAGCCCAGACTTGTACCCTTTCCCTCTATAAATCTTGGCTTTAATACCAGGTTTTAAGCGCACGATTGAGCAACCAGGAACAGTTTCCTACCTTGTTTCATTTTGGTATTTCAGGGCCCTGCCAACAGATGACTTTGATCCCTTGGCTTAGTTCTCTCATTTATATAGGTTGGATGTTCATCCAACAATATTCAGTAATACTGGCACACTGATTTTGGCGGTAGTGGCCTTGTTTTACACACTATTGCAAGTGCCTTTTAAATCTACTGATTCAAAGAGGGTGTTTCCCCCAAGGGCAAACACTGATAAAGCATTTTGGGAGGAAGTTCCATCTCCTGTTGATGGTACATTTTAGAGATCTCCTGAGCCTACCGTGCAGTGTTGCAAGTGAGTGAATTGTGAAGCAGCCCAAAATAAACAAACAGCAGGCAGCAGTTTCGATTGTATGGCCATATTGACAGCATGCGCCAGTGAGCGTTGCAGGTAAACCCGCTGTGGGTTGTAAGGTCACCCTGCCTCCATTTCAGTGACAATTTTCAGGTGAACTAAGCTTTCTAAAGATTTCTTCATGCTGGGAAAGTTGCTGTCAAATCCAGATCTACTCTCCTCTTCACTTATTTTACACAGTCATAATACAACACTGTATACAAAATACAAGACATTTTGCTACAAAGTTTTTTGAAGTTTTCTCTTTGCCGCTGTGTTATTTATAAAATCTAAATATTCTGCTCCACTCAATATCGGTAGATACTGAAGAAGTTTTGTTGGTAGCGGGAGCAAAAAACATCCAAAGGGACACAACTGGCAAATGTTGACAGGAGACGGACAAAACAAAGGCAAAACTTAAAACTTAATGTTACCAAACAGCTCTTCCATAAATACAAACTTTGTGAAGCATAGAATTTGGGGTGCAGCTAATGTTTTTTTTTTTTTTTTTTTTTAATTGTCAATTAATATGTAGATTATTTTCTTGATTAATCAATTTATTTGGGCTTCATTTTCATTTTGCTGTCATAGAGGAGTAGATAAAGCATTAATATTTACATTTAAGAGAATTTTTACCCTTTTTTGATGACTTACAAATAATTAATAGATCACCAAAATAGTTGGCGATTAATTAAGTAGTTGACAACTAATCGATTGGTCGTTTCAGCTCTACTAAGAATGGTTCATAGCTCTGTTAAATTTTTGAGGGCTA
>OMLP01040991.1:0-37768 GCA_900302685.1 Spondyliosoma cantharus | reverse complement strand
TTAGATGTGCATATAACCTCGTAAAAAGAGCACTGAAATGAACTAAACACACACACACACACACACACACACACACACACACACACACACACACACACACACACACACACACACACACACACACACACACACACACACACACACACACACACACAGACACACGGAGCATATGCACTGATTTTGACCTTAGGTTTGATTTTCTTTTTAATTCTTATAGTTTGATTATAAAAGTCTTTATACAACATTTTCAGTCACCATTTAATAAATTCTTATTTATTTTGATTATTTTTTATTTTCTGTGATCTCAACATCGTAATCTTTCATTTATCCTGATAATTTTAAAACTTGAGGTACAATTATGTTTCCAACAAAGCGAGGATGCTGTGTTAAACGTAATTTAAATAGACTGTGACTCTTTCGTGATCCTTTTTTACATATACTCACTTGAAAAGACTAAACCGACAATATCTTTAATGTTTTAATTCGTCATTTGGGATTTTTTTTTTTCAATATCTGCTTATTCTGAATTTGGTCCCAGCAACACGTTTCAAACAAGTTTGGACAAGGGCAACAAAAATCTGTGAAAGTTATGAATGCTCAAAAAACGCCTGTTTGGATCATTCAACAGGTAAACCGCTTAAGTGGTAATAGATCATGGTATCGTGATTGGGTGTGAAAGGGGCATCCTCAAAAGGCTTAGTCGTTCAACAGCAAGGATGGTGTGAGGTTCACCACTTTGTGAAAGGCATGACTGTATAAAAGATATTCCTACATGCGCTCGGGAACACTTTAACTGTAATCGGTAAAAACGCTTCATTCGGAAACGTTTGCATTCTGTTTCTATTTACGTTTTACACAGTGTCACAAACTTTTTGGAATCAGGGACGTACAAAATACTCATTGGTGAAAGTGTGCTCTCTGCTTCAGCAGAAAGAAATATGGCTACATATAATTTGATATTATAGAAATAACTTCATACATGATAAATATATAAAACATGGTTCAGTTTAGAACATGATCATATCATCTTGCCTGTCAGAGTGTTTATTATATTACCTCACACACAAACACACACGCAGACATATGCAAATACATGCATGTGCAGTGCACAGTACAGAAGAAAGCATTCAACTGTAAGATAAAGAGACTGTTTTGATTCGTCATAGTTCTGAACACACAGCTCACAACCTTTTGTTAACTTTTCTGATTTGCATGCAGCTTTCCTTCACGAGCTGTGGAGTTTGTTTTTCAAGATGTTTGAATCTTTTTTGGTGTGTGCTTTGGTGTTTTCTAAGTTTCATATCCCATGCAATAAATGTACATAAAAACAACCTTAAAAATATCGTTCTGAATACAAAACTATATGTGGAAAACTATTTCCAAGATAAAGGCATTTTTAATATGATTATTTAATGCTGTTCTACCACTAAAGGATAACTACATCGGTAACTGCTTGTTTAAACATATTTGAAAGGAGTGAACTGTTTGATGGCATATTTTAATGTATTCCTCTGATCTGACCATTCAGGGAGACTTGTCTTCATGCTGATTTTTATGTGCCTTTTGATATTTAATGCAGACTTTTGAAGAGGACTTTGTTAGCTGGAATGTGTTGATATTCATGATGGCTTCACTTTTCCTAGAGTAAAAGCAAATAAGTATCTGTTTTACTGTGTAACACCACCAGGCAGGTAATTTAAGGTGATGTGTTTTAAAGTGGTGTTCTGGCAAAGAAGTGGGCAGATGTTGGGGGGGGACTAAACTCTAAATGTAATGGATAACACGTGATGATACATATGCTAAAACAATAAGAAATTATGACTATTAAAAGGAAATCAATAAATACTCAATTGAGCAATGGCAAGACAAAGCAGCGGGTGTTCTGTAGAAACCTAAAATACCAAAGGTTATTAGTGTGTTGCTATGCTCAAGTGTACCTCAATGTCTGTGTCACTGCAGAGAATATATTGACCACTAGGAGTCATCTTTAGTACTAGGTCTCCACTTGAATAGATCACCTACTGTACATAATTTATATTCTTCCTTGCAGTATAAACAGACCCTGACATCACCAGTGCGGGGTAAAATATTACATTTTCTTACCAGTTAAATGATTCAAACTGAAAATGGTTAAATGTTCGATTCAGTGCACTATTGTCAATTTGATACAGCAAACCTCAAGAATTCCACTCAGAAAAACATGCAAATGTTTGGTATGGGAGTGACTTTGTTGATTAAAACAAATACAGAACCATACGTTGTTGCATAATTCATCAAAACAAGCACACGCATCATTTTATTTCTGCTTTGATTGCAAAATGTTTTTTGCACGAACGGAAGTGAGCATAAACAGCGGCAACTGAAAAGAGAACTGGGAAATCATGTGCTATCACATACTGTCCCCACAGACATAGGGCAAATGCCAAGTATAATGTCGAATAGCAGATTATCTTCGATGGTGCCATTTATTAGTAATCAGCAATTGATATGGTAAAAAATATTGCAGTAGCACTAAAGCTTTCAAAGGGCATTCGGAAGGGAAAAAAATCAATGATTCTCAATTATTAATCAACCAAACCATTACTTTTCTCCTCACTTTTGTTCAAGTTTGAACTCCTGGGAACAGTATGACATTATAATTCTCTTTCAGTGTAATGTCATGTTTGGATTGTATAATATTTACACGCGGTTTAGGTTTCAAATGTTGCATACTGTATGTGGACATGTACATTTGGCATGACAGGAGATCAGGCCTGGTTTGTTCATCTAATGTGGGTACAAATGAGTTGCGCACTGCAACAAGAGACAACACTTAAGACACAGCTTCACGCGCACGAAGGCCAATTAGACATACCAATTTCATGAAACCCTGATGCATCAAGAACACGGCATACAAAGCCTCCTAGTGTTGTAATACGCTGTGCTAAATATATGGTATCATGACAAAGAATTCACCCACTGGAATCAGTGTATTGTGTCTATTCGGCCTTTAATTGCTCCCCATTTCCTCATCAATACAGTGGCTGTTGAAAGAGGTAATGTGCCTGTGTGCAATGGCAACGTCATTAATCATAGACTAACAGGGAACATCCTTTGGGGGAAGTGTTTACCATTACAATAGCATTCCAATAAGATTCCTGAGATACCATTCTAAGTCCACAGGAAGCATGCGTTTGCCAGTGGATTTGACCAGATGTAGAGGTTCAATTCAATATATTGATCAGATATGGTAAACCAGATCAATATTAGACCAAGAAGTGTAACCTTTTTCTTCCCACTATGTTGTTGCCAGAAGCTTTAAAACAAAACTGATATCATAGAATACAGTTTATAATAAAATCTTTCCCAGTTTCGTTTCAAAGCCATGTTAACAATGTAAAAAGACAGAAAATAGACTATTTTTGTGAAACAATTGTGTCATGTGTGCAGTCTGCTTCATACTATTATAGTAAGATCAAATAGTAACTATGGCGCGTTTCCTTCAAGGAATAAACACGCATTGTGGATAGTGTAGTTCAGACGTGCAGACGTTTTTGGGACCTCTCCTTTCACACTGAAGTGGGTCGTTTCTTTGTCCTTTCTTCAGCGGACTGAGGCCACTTTTTGTATTCACCCAGAGGCGCTCATAGCTCTACAACATCATGTTTCATCTATAAAACCGCCCCTACGGTCATTTGTTGTTTAGTGGGACGGAACACAAACGATTTTTGGACTACATGTCCCATGGTTGAAGGGCTACAGTTTTCCCTGCACGCCGCCGCCGCCGCCTCCCCATTCCGTCCTCCAAAACGACTGTTAAAGCGCGCGGAGCTACAAGGATGCAGCACCCGGTGGGAACTTTCAAAACAAAATTCTCAATAAGGAACGTGAAGATATATTCGGGATGCAGTGTGCGTTATTCACATGATGAAAATAAAAATCGAATGAAGATTCTGCGATCCACAATTAAAATACATTTGTTCTTTAAATTGAATGAAATCGCTATGGATAATTGGCATAGCTAGCCATCTTTATTTTTTAAACATTACACAAATGGGCAGTGGTAGTTATGGCTGCTACATTTTGGGCAAACAAATACTGAAATAGTAATTCACACGTAACTAAATTCACTTAACAAAAGTACGACTGCCATTAACTGACGTGCCGAACAAGCGCATTATTTTGAAAGCAAGATCCCTTCACTTCCGGCTTCTTGTCGTTCGTGCCCGTTAGCTTGACGCCGCCATGTTCCAGAGGAGGGTGAGTTGAGGGAAAGACGGAGCCACCCTGTCAATCATAATTAAGGAACCATGGGAGTAAACTGGTAGGGAAGCTCGGCGAAACCACTGTGTTTACGGTGAAGATTGTTTTAATTTTACGCAAAAAACCCCGACAACTATGCACCGGCACACTGTGGGACGTCTACATCTGATCTCGCCAACTGGGAATCGCTCCACTTTGACGGGAATTAGCATGAAGCGTTACATATAACAACAAAAAAACTTAGCGACTTTCAGTTGCCTGCGCCTATTTTTTGCCCCCACGGCGTTCCAGTTTGAACAAATTACACAAGTCACCGTTGATATTTGTACAAAAGGCGGTGCCGCGGAGGTTTTTATTAACTCCAAGCTCAGGATATACCCGCTTATTTGACTACAACTCGTGGAAAAATCTGGTCTGTGCATTTCAGAGTCCTGCCTTGTCGGCGAGTCGACTTTCGAAGGAGGAGTGACGGTATTTATCGCTGTTACAAACATATTTGAACTTTAAAAAAAAATAATTATATATATATATTTGAACTTCGCCGTTTGAGCTTTCTGTTTTTTTCTTTTCTTTTTTCCCCCCTCAGGTACGAGAAGACACTCCCAAAAACACAAAACGAAGCCCAACATAAATCTCCGCTCAAACTCCAGGGAGAGCAAGAAAGGAGCAGATATGAGTGGGGGAGATGTGGTGTGCCAAGGGTGGCTGAGAAAGTCTCCTCCTGAAAAAAAGTTGAGACGTTACGTAAGTGCACCTTATATCCTATTTGTTACACTGTAATAAAGTAACCTGACAGACAAAATGTGCCAGCTTTATTCTGGACACTTTTTCATGTGCACTGTTGGGCGCAGTGACGGACATGTGTAGGCCTCAGCTTGTGTGTGTGTGTGCAATTCCAACAATTACAGTTTTGCCCTTTCCTGAGCCTGGGGTTCTTTTCTGAGCTCCGTTTGCTCTCTTGCTCACTCTCCTTTTACAATAAGAGTGCCTTGCCCTAGTTAGCAGTTTGGGAGGCTATTGTTGTGCTTATTGGCACTTCCACAGGGGCTCATTGCTGTTGTTTTGGGTCAAACCTGAGACTTCTTCAATGGTTGCTTCATGCCACCACACGTTAATCCAGTCTTGCAGCATTTACCTCTGATTATTTGTTTTTCTTGCACCAATAACACAATGCATCGATCATCCTGGAAAGCAATAGTGTGCGGTCACAGTCAGTACTCTCCTGTGTCAAAGGTGGTAGATGGTCATGCCAAGGGTTAAATGATTTACAAAAACAGCTGCGGAGTACATCAAAGGATTTCCCCATTCCTGCACATTTAGAACAGTGTTTGTAAAGCTGTTAGATGTCCGTAATGAAGTGTTGAGAAGCTGTTTGTCAGAGCTAGTGTAGCTATTGATGTTTACAGCCCAACCGCACATTCAGGCTCACAGGCATCACAAGGACAAAAAACATTAATATTACACACTGGCAGCGAAACATCAATGTTTTGCATGTGATTCTCTCTGCTCATTCGTTGTGAGTGGTTTATTGTCGACTACAGCACTGATGCATAAGCAAATAACTTCCAGTCACACGTATTAGCTGTCAAGTGTTCATGCTTTCCTTGTGGATCTGCGGATATCTCCTTTATTGATATTTGAATTACAAGGCCTGCAACTCAAGAAGGAGGGATGTTCTCTCAGAAACCACAGGTCCAATGAAGTGTTGTTGTTTTTTTTATTCGGAGAGCAATGAAACTAAAATCAAGCCACAAAGCACGATCTTTGCAGGGCCTTTTCAAATTCAAAACGGCATCACAGCTGTTTGATGAGGAGGAAGTGAAAAATCCTAGTCCAGCTGGGAACATTTTTTGTGTTCGTGGTAATCTCACACAGCTTCACAACTCTGACTAGAGATGACATCTTATTCACTATTCAAGAAACAATCAATGTTTTTTTTGTGTCAGGGATCACCCCGATGTACAGTATGCAGTGCGGAGAACTTAACATTCTCACTTCAGGACGGTCTCCCTTCTGCATCACTTGACATTGTCCCTGAAATCAAGCGTTGGCTGTATTCATCCAGAATTGTTCATTCTCAATAGAGTAAACAGCAGGCGAGTGGAGGACTTAATTGTTCTCAAGGGGATATGGCAACTAGCTGCTCTAGTTTCATAACTGCTTTCTGGACACAGTAGCAGAGAATATCCAGGAGGCCATCTCATAGGATGTTACAAGGAGCTTGGAGCTCTGAAGCTGCTTTTATAAGAAGAGTGGCTTACAGTTGATCATCAAACTACATTACTGTCTGTTCTTCTGGTGGCTTTTTATTATCTCTGCCAAGGAGATAATGTACGTGTCTGTTTGCTGGGTTGATTTGTTTGTCAGTGGGATTACACAAAAAACTTCTGAATAAATTCCCATGAAACTTGGATGAAGATGGAAATAATGCATAGATCTTGATGAAAAAAATAGGTGTATTTAGGTGGCTGGTATCTATGAGTGAGTACAGGATTTAAATGTTTTGTTTAATATTTGATTCGATTCGATTTGATTGATTTGGGTTGGGCCTTGGTGGAGGTATGCGCTCTACTGTACTCTGCTGTCATTCTAGTTTTTGAGATGGTGTGGATTGTGAAGTATCCACCCTAAACCAGCAAGTAACTAGATTAAAAACACTTGTTTTGTCCTTTCTGAATCGATGACTTTTTCTCTGTTAACAACTATAACTTTCTGATTCAATAATGTTTTCAACACTTCTTTTCGTTTTTTCCCCCCTCTATGAGTTGCCCAGCATTAAAAAAAACTAAGAATGCTAACTAACAAAAATGTAGGTGGCTGCCTGTGAAAGGTCATTGTGTTTGGTCACATGAGGCTTTGCAATCCATGGAATTGCTGACCATCCTTTTTTTTTTTTGGCGGATGACAAATTGGTCTACTGTTACGTATCTGGGAAGTTACCACCAGCTGTTTGAGTTGATGTCCAAAGTAAAACACAGAAGTTCGAAGCTGGTAATGAAGCATTGTGGCTTTAGGCTGGCATGGATAAGTGGAATCATTTTAAGGCTGAATCTAGGAAATGTTTTGGTTTCTGAATAATCTGACTTTTGTCATTTGATTAATCTATTTTTTTAAGAAATGTTAAGGAATGTTATTAGATAGCTACTTTTAACTTTGCTTCATTGGATTACACAACACAACAAAGCTTACTTTTTAGAGAAACGGCAAATGACCCACCGCTCTTAGTATAGAAGTATGGTGGTATGTGTTAATGTTGGGGCAAGGGATTGTTTGGAAATGTACATATCATTAGCAGAGCCATGTCTGGGGGTCAATACTACTACAGTGATACTTCCTTGTCTAGTCACTTAATCAAGCATTTGTACAGTTTGAAACTGTGTGTGTTTGTGCTGCATTTAGTGACAATCTGTTGATGGGGTCCATTGGCAAAGTTAGGATTGCTAGTGAATAGCAGCCAGTCGTTATGCAGTACAATCTTGTCGTTCTGTCAGATGTTGCTGTCTTAAAAACTCACTTTTTTGTAAACTCTGTGTACACAAACAATGTTTTCAGTGCTCGTGTTCATGTGTAGAGACCCTGGTGATACTACGAGCAAAGTTTCATGTTGTGTCGAGCGTTCTTATTGTTTTAAAAATAGTAATTTTGATGCTAGCATAAAAGTGCCCCTTGCACTCCAATTGAAAATGAGTTTGACCCAAAAACGAAAATACGGTAAATCTTAAAAGTGCCTCTTTCATCGTAATTATGATTTTACACAAGGTTTTGACTCATATACATTCACAAAAAAGCCTAGGTTGCATTTTGGCAAGAGTTTCGCTTTAATGTGTCAGTAATGTCTCATGAGACCACCAAGACAGCTGTTGTGTCTTCTCATACTTGTTAGTTAACTGCATTTACCTGGGATCATGTGTTTTTTAGATCAGAACCTGATGAGCCTTTAACTATCCTCTTCCTTGCAGTTACAGTACAGTATGTGAACTGTTCAACTTGATTATATTTTCATCAGTTTGAACCCAGGCTTCCATGTCACTTTTTCAGCAGGTGTCTATCTTATTTAAACAGGTAATCAAGAAAAGTCATGTAGTTACAAGAAATCAGATCACTGCATTGGCTCTGAAACAAGAGGGGCACTCTATAGAACCATTACAATAGTGTGTAATTTTGCCATCATCTCCAGACTGAGCAAGTGCTAGACGTCTAGAAGCCGGGGCCCCTGCTTACCTGATTAACCACTTAGGGCAAAGTTTGCCCCGGAGGCTCTGCTGCTGATTGGAGCTCAAAGGTGAAGGCAGTTCAGCAGACCAGCCTGTGTCTGAGCAGCCCCAACCATCATAGAAAATGTTGCCTCTCTGTTCAATACCAAGGAACTATGTGCGACAAGTCAATAAAAAAAAAAAAAGTAACCGAAGTTTGGTCAGTTTAACCTGATGTTGACCAATCAGATGAGGTTTTAACGATTGAACAATAGAATAACGTCAAACTGCTGAGTCATTGATAGGCTGTGAACGAAGCAACACATGGATGAACAGTTGTTTCAGGCTGTCTTGGATTTGAAACTTTACAGTTGACTTATGACATTACACAGCAGTCAGTTTAAATTGCCATTATCCATCAAAACATACAAGACTGAAAACTTACTGAAATTTCTTATTACAGATTAGAAGTAGTTCCTGTATTTTTACTGTTGATACAAGCAGTTACATTTCTGTTAATGTATGTTTGAAGCCATAAATTATTTTTGCACTCCATATCCTTTCTGTGTGAGCATTTTTCTTTTGTAATGCAGCCTTAGTAGGGGATTAATTCATTGTTGTGTATTGTTGTTGTCTGAACACTTCCTGGCAGTTAATGCCTCATTCAGAGGCAGCATGAAGCTATCTAACCACAGTTGCTTTTGTAGGACTTTTCCCAGCCATAGTTTGTCATAACTGTATCCTCTGCGGTTTTTCATTTCATTGACACTGCATTTTCCATCTGGTTGTCATTTTCCTCTTTCATTTCTCTTACCTTTCAATCTGTGAATTTCTGTCGAGGTCCACTTGTAAAAACATTCTTGAAAGGTACAGTTTGGAGACCGATATCGTCACAACATCTGCAGTCTGTGGTCAGAGGGACCTAGGGAGATGGAGGGATGAAGTTGCAAGGTCATTTTCAGCACCACTCTGGTAGCAGTACGGCTACAACTAGTGATTATATACATTATCAGTTAAACTGCTCATCATTGTCATACTTACTAAATTGTTTAGTTTATAAATGTCAAGAATTGTGAAAAATGCTCAGTGCAGTTTTCAAGAGCCCAAAATGACCTTGTCAAGTGATTTGTCTTTTGTTTTTCAACCGTCCAAAATTTATTCATCCAAAATGTATTATTATAAATGGCAAAGAGAAGCAGCAAATCCTGACATGTAAGAAGCCAGAACCAGCTAATATTGGACATATTTGTTTGAAACAGAACTGAAATGCTTAATCGATTTATCAAAATAGTAAGCAATTCATTTTCTTTGTGTAAATGTGAGTATGACTGTCTGTTTGTGTCAGCCCTGTGATAAACTGGTGACCTGTCCACCCCACCCTGTTGCACTCTGGGACAGGCTCCATACGTGTAGGGACAGGTGGGCCTGTGATGCCGTAATGGATGGAATGTACCATAACTGTGTCTCATCCTGAGGATCAAATAATACTGAATCAAACCATTTAAACCAGTCATTGCAATTTTTGGAGCTGGCGTTAGCTACGATCTATCTTCTATTTTTCTCAATGTGTAATTTTCTTGTGAAAGCTACAGATCTTCTAAACATGTTAAGTAGAGAAAAGTTGTTTGAACAAGATTCATTGTTTTTGTGAAATAAGAAGGTTTACAACAAGACAAAGTGATAACAAAACAAAACGATTTGATATCTAGTAATAATGGGAGATTATGCTATTATATCATGAAACATTTCTTGTTATAATGTAAAAAGGATATTGTATAAAGAGAGTGGCAGTCAAGGTGGCAGAAATATGTTGCCATATTTTATGGAATCCAATTTTGCTAACATCTTTATGTTTAAAAGTGTCTCTCACCTGCTTTCAAGAGCTTTGCTTTAATACTATAAGTCATTTGTCACAGCTTACATCCTGCATTTACTGTTCATCTTAATTGATTATGATCTGTGCTACACAATTCTTATCTTTGAATGGTCAGGTATGTGTTAAACATAATAATCAGTTCATCATATAGTGCAATTCACAGTTGTCAGGAAGTTGGCTTTAGAATAATATTTTCAGTGTATCATCACTGTGGTAAATATGTAAGATTGCAGTGATAAGATTTTTTTATTTTATTACGCAGCCCTAATTTGGCTTGGCATTTTCTTAGTTTTTTCCTCCCACTGCACATATGGATCATTATATTCTGTGTTGTCAATTGGCAAGTACCCATTGGAAGCAGATACAGAAAATTTTGAAATACACTTAGTCCAGGCCTTAATAGGGCCTCAGTACTGGAGCATGAGGCTGCAGGGTGGACCGGAAGAAGGAAAATATTGAACCCTGAAGGTCCTCCTCTGATGGCTGTAAAGGGAGACGGAGGACATGCTCCATGCTGGTCTTGACTCCTCTTAGCTGGAGGGAATGCATTTACAGTACACACCACTATGACCATAAGCCATGACTTCTGTCTGTGGCTGACTGGAAACAACTGTCATTTGCAAAGAAAAGAGAAACATATGCTATGAATGTGTCAGCACGGTCAAACGAAAACAGAGGCATAGCTCTTTGATTAAGTAGAGGATTCATTAAATCTGCTTAGCAAGTGGAACAGAGAACAAACGCTCACTTTCTGTTACCCCCCTCCTCTCCCCACATGCTTGAAGAAACAAACAAACAAGCAACCCAAACTGGATGCAACAGAGGCGCACTTGTGCACCATTAGCTTCTTAGGCTAACAAAGAAAAATTACTGGACCATGTCCTGAGCGCCACAACAGCACAGCTCTCCATTTGCAGTGAGCAGACTACTGCTGATCAGCCACAGCTCGAAAATGGATTGCATGTGCCATTAATTATTTAATGTCCATTACAAACAAATAACCATTAAATATTTATATTTGTGCTACTACAATAGTTATCCTTTACCGGCCCACTTTTGTCCCAAAGACAGACTATTGTCACCGTGTCATACATAGTGGCATCAGTTGTATCATGGCCAAATTAGTAACGAACATAGTTTCAACGTAATGCAGAAGGAACGTATCACATACGAGCATTTCAGTTGATTCTATAATATTTTAAACTGTTTGACTCTCAAAGTGATAATTTTATCAGCAGGGCATTTGATTAATTGACTTTTTTTTCTCAGTTGATAAAATCTGTTATGAACTGCACTTATGGTTAGTCTTTGTTAGGCTTTGTTTTTAAAGACAATAGAAGTGAACCTCATCTTCATTTACTTCTGGATAGTTATAGAGTGTAAGAGCCTGAAATTATGTCATTGCATTGCAAAGAAAAACACAGCCACAAAAACAAAACAGCCAGTAAAAGCAAAGGCCTTTGAAACTTGGCAGTGCATCATCTTTTTGACACACAGTAAACATCTCACCAGTCTTCTGCAGCTTTGCATAAGTGAGATTATTTTAAAATTT
This sequence comes from Spondyliosoma cantharus, assembly GCA_900302685.1. Taxonomy (NCBI): domain Eukaryota; kingdom Metazoa; phylum Chordata; class Actinopteri; order Spariformes; family Sparidae; genus Spondyliosoma; species Spondyliosoma cantharus. Next base: position 25,905 of record OMLP01040991.1, on the reverse strand, counting down.
GGAAATAAACATACAACCTATCTCTATCTCATTCAGTTGTCTTTATCATGTCTGCATTATCTGTCATAGCTTTATTTGACAGCAGTTTTCAAGTGTCTCTAAAATATTATATATATCACTCCCGTCACCCAGAGGGGCTGTTCAGTACGTATAAATCAAGCAAACTGATCTATTTTGGATATCTCATTGTCTCGCTGTGAAAAGAATGTATATGCATGTTTCAGTTTTTGTACGTACACAATTTAAGTCGTGAATCTACAAGGAGTTTTATACATCTGGCCCATGGTGTCTTTGTTTCCCTGCTGTCCCTCTTGCCATGTGGTCACCAGTTCGCTGCTTAGAGTTTGTGCAGCATTTATAAGTAGAAGGATCTGGTTGTCTGCATCAGAACATTTCAGATAGTTTGGAAGGCACAAATGTATACTTAACTAGCCTTGAGTTTGGTCCCCCAGCTTTTGTCCGAACTTAAACTCACTTAATGCGGTTTCTTTCGCAATAGGTTATGTCTTTCATGTGAAGCCTTCAATATAGATTCTTAAGCAATGTAACCGCTATTCAAATGAGCACACCACTCTTTTAACATTTCAAAATGAGGCTGAAATCTAAGATGATAGTTTAGCTGCCATCGTGTTAGCTCTCTATCAAAAGCTCTACTATGGTGTATTGTGTTACGGATTTGCTTGAATTTACATAGGCCACTTGCAGTTTATTGTTATTGGATACTTTAAAATGCATTAAAATCTGTTAAGTGTCATACAGGTTTACAAGAGGTTGTGTGAGAAGTAGCAGGGTCTCATTTCGAGGCTAATAAATCACATGGTATTGGATTTGTGCATAGACTCGTGCACTTGCCAATACTGATTTGAGCATTTTAATCAGTATGGAGACAATTTCCCAATACCAATACATTGAAATGACCCAAGAAATTGCCCACAGGGGTATAAATGTTCAATAAGCTGTGATTATAATATGTATTGCAATATTTTTGCATGTGACTGTTATGTAACTGTGAAGTCATTAAAAGAAAGTGTTAGAAAAGTGTTTCTATACAACACAAGATGATAAAATAGTCATTTGTGACCAAATTTTATATATGTATCTATATCCATTCTTTAACCAAACGTGTTGCATAAGTGGAGCACTGAGATTGTCAGATTTAATTGGTAGGTCATGGCTGACACGGAGCATTTTGTAAACAGATGTGTCTCTTTTTGCCTGGTGCAGCTGTTTACCGTCCTATGTGCCAAGTCCACCAGCAGGAGCATGGAGTGACTGTAGAGAACTGCTTCTCATTCAGACTTGGTTTGCCTGTCTGAAACTTAGGGAAAGGATTGTGAGCAGTTTTATGTTAGAATATAAGGCTGCTGAGTTGTAAAAATATCCTTTTGTGCTATTTGTCACTGTGCCAAGTCGAACAGTTTCAAGTGCAGCTATTATTAAATGCAGATGACAGAAACCTCTCCTATTTGCCCAGGCTAATTTTACACGTCATCATTTGTTGTTCCAGTTTCTTACGATTGATCAGGATGATTCTCATATACAGTGATGTGACATAGATTTAGATTTAAAGACAAAAGTCTTACATACTTGCTCTACATTGTTTCCCATGTAAACTGTTAACTGTTCAGCTAATGACACCAGCCAGTAAAAATAGTATGTGTCATAAGGCAGCTTTCTATTTTCAGAATGTAGTTGTAGTCTTTTTTGGACATAGAACAGGACTCGTAGGAGAACACAGATGGCCAAAGATGGTCTACACTGACCAGACAAAAAGGCTGTAGGCTCTTTGTTCCCATCAGATTGGTGTGTGTGTGTGTGTCATTTCAAGAAAAACGGACAAACAGAACTTGGGCCAAATTTATGATAATGTGCATTCCCCGAATTCCTGCAAAGCAGGGGAAACAGCTTCCAGACTAATGGTGTAGGACTATAAAAATGTATGCAGTGACGTGTAGGCTGGGATATACCACAATGGCAATCAATAACTTTGTCATCATTGTTTAGGAGAATGAAGAGTAAGCAAACGGGATGAGAAAGGCTGGAGTGCTTCTCAAAGCAGCACCATTAGGCAGCCTCCAGTGAGAGCAGCTCTGTGTTCTCTCCCTCTTTCTTTCCGTTCCCAGTGCTTCTTGGCAGCCACAGACAGCTGGAATGTGAGGTTGCTCTGTGCTCCTCTTTGCTGGAGAGTTGGGGTGTGAGCGCCTGGTCCTGGGCTGCTGCTGCTGGCTGTCCAGCTTCAGCTAGGATGGGCTGCACTGCACTGCACTGCACTGGACTTCACTGCAATGCACTGGCCAATTGTTGTTTCTGCAGCACCGGTAGGGAAGAAGAGCCGCTCCCTGGCGCCCCAGCAAGGCATGGCCGCCCCTTCCTGTGTGAGGCGCTGATGGCTACCAGATGGCGGGTGAAGAGAGAGGAGGAGGGGTCCTATATTCTCTCCCTCCATTCCTCTATCTATCTTTTCTGGCTTTTATATTATTATTTTTATGCATTTACTCTTACAAAATCTTTTTTTTTTTTTTTTTAATCTTTTCATCTTTATCAGCTTCAGCAGTTAAAGCTCTCTGAATGAAGGAGGATGAAAGTGATGGTAAACCTGATTTTTGCAGGCTACATACCATGCTGTGTTTCTGTAGGTGTTAAGTACCCTGACACATAAGATGTCATTATGACTCACTTGTGATCAATGACTCACTGAAAAATTGTATACTTTGAAAGCCTTCATCATGACGCATACTTTATTTAAAAGTCCATAAGTAATATTTAACATTAAGCTTCATCATCACTGTAGAACTGCTGCAATGACAATAGAAGTTCACACACACCTGTAAAGCAGGAGCTGGGGTGTAAATGTGGTGCTTGATGGGATTCAGCAAGAACTCAGGAGGAGAACTCCTCTGGATGACCACTTGAGTCATGCTGACAGCCTGTTCCTCACCAACAGGAGGCCCTCTAAACTCATTGTACATAGAGACCACGGTTACTCTTAAGCTGAGTCTCCAGGGTACGTACACGGTCACAGATGACTTCACACACCTGCTTGATGAAATTAGCTCTCACAGCGTTGTTTGGAGGTTGATCTGTACAACCCTTTATGCAGCCTCTGCAGCATGCTGATATTAAATGATTTCTTTTGGCCGTGCTGCATTTAATTGTCTTATTGAAAAAAGACTTTGGCTTACGGATTGATAAAAAGCAGTTCGTCGATTGATCATAATTAGAAATATAGGCTGTCTAATGAAGCAGGGTTACTGTGTAAGCTTGATAGCTGAGTATAATGAGGGAGACCTATTTCATGTTTCATGTCTTCATGTTGCAGGGCTTTGAGGTTTTCCAAAACCCTACAATCTGATATATTCTCAATTAATGCATTCATGGTTTGGTCTATAAAATCTCAAAGATTCCCAGGGTCCAGACTCCAAGGCGACATCTTCAGCCCTCTTATTTTGTCTCACCAGCAGTTCAAAATCAAAAGAATTTCAGTTTATCATAACAGTTAAGAAAATTAGGGAATATTCACATTTTCAACCAAAACGCTGTTGACGTAGCCATTTTAATTTTTGGAATTCTTTCTTATAAATGACATGAGCATTCAGTTGATTAGCACAAATGTATGGCAATCCTGTTGATTGACTGCATGAATAATTAAACCCTGCTAATAATTCAGCTCTAAAATGTGATTTTGATGTTGTGTAGTGTTTTTTTTTAATCTCTTTTTATTGAGAAACAAAGAGTATGTGATCACAGTGATCTAACAAAGTTTAAGATTTTTCGTTTTTCTTTGTAAACACTGAATAAAACACCCCCCACTCAGGCTGGACCAAAATGAGTCACTATGAAACTAATGATGGACAACAGGTGTCTATGAGTAGACATTTGTAGTGTTATTGTATGTATTCAAAGCCTTGTCAATCAATTTAAAAGTGGTAGATATTTGTAATTCTGTGGTTTGAATGTTGTTTGTGGTGCTTCCCTTCTTATTAACACGTGTAAAGCCCAATTGGATTGTGAAGAATTTTAAGTCAGCAGTGACACTTGACATCACAAGTTAGTTGATGTTGTCAGTGTAAGCTTGCCTCAGGGCTTGAAGTCATGGACTGTAAGAAATATCGGCTGATGTAATGTTAATGATTAAGTCTGACAAAGGGAAGCTATTTCTGCTAGACGTCTTGTGACCCAGATCCTTTAAAACTTCCTCTTTATGGGGTAGTCCATTTTCTAGATGGAAAATTTCTACAAATGTCAGAAATTCAGCAATAAAAATTCAGCTGTGTCAAAACTACCAACTGTACCAAATGATTCACAGAAGGGTGTACAAATGACAGTTATTTTAAAAAGGGACATTATCCAGAGAACTTTAGTTGTATTCCTCTGCTCAATTCTAGCCCTTGGAGAAATTTAAGTGCTTGAAAATGTTGAATGATTAGAGTGATCCGGTTTGAGAGCTTTTGAAGGTAGAAAAATATGTGACTCTGTCACTTTTAAATCTAAAGGTTCACCTGTCACACACACACACACACACACGCACACACACACTGAGATGCAGCTGGCACTTTAGTTATGTGGTGCTGTGTGATCTGACCCCAGCCGCTGTGTCTGCAGCACCTTAATATAGCCCACTGCTGTCATGGGAGTTTTTGCCCCTCTTCTCTTGCTCTGTGCTATATGTGCACCAATATGTATGCATGTTTGTGCCGGCCTAAGGACAGGCTGAGATAGACAGAGGGGTGTTGGGGTGTCAGCTTTGAGACTAGATGCGAAATATTGCTGCTGACCTGTGTAATTTCCCAAGTTGCTGTAACTCAGACAGACACTCAATAAAATAGATGCTGTCTGTATGTGATCGGCATTCATTTGTCTTTTTATTTGGTTTCCAAACATTACTTTCTTTAAAAAGATAAGTAGTTTTAAGCTAAGAATCCTCAGAAGGAACAGAAATGGACAGAGAAAGATGGATGGCTCTTTGCTATTCACCACTGGTCCTGTTGTGGCCACCGTCCCTGATTGCATTAGAGTTACTATGGTGCTGCCTGATATCTTTGGCCTGGCCTCAAGCCAGAGGACGCAGTTAAACGTGCACACATGTACACGCGCACACACAGAGATGCAGCAGAGACCCCTGCTTTCAGTGAGCGTTCATTTCCAGCCTGATTGGGAGCTGAGAGTCTGGAGTACCTCCTCCCCTTGTCCACCTACTTTCTTGCTATTTCTCTGAACTTTCCCCTGGCACACTGCTCTTCTTTTTACACTTATTGCGGGTGTGTCTTGGAAACCTGTGGAATACCATCTTTGTCCTGACTCTAAGAACATGGCATTGGGATAACCAACAACTAGCTGTTTGAAATCCAAGCAGAGCTCCAGGTTTGTGTTACTTGCCTTTGAATTATTTGTAATTATTATAAGAAAGCAGATTAATATGTTTTTAAAGAATACATTCAACAACCAGTCATTTTTGTAAAGGCAAGAGAAAATATAATTGGCAGAATTCGTAATTATAGAAAACGTTACAGCCTATTAATAATGATAATGATGAAGGTGGTTTCCGCCCCAAGCCTTTTATGATAAGCAGGTTCAGTTACAGGTGTTCAGTGTAACGGACACATTTGCAATTTAGCTGAGATTTATGGGGCAGTTTGCTTCAGGAGTAACAGCTTCCAGTGTTATATATACTAATTAAGTACATTATGCACTAGTTGTTCCACAGTGGTGTTGAAATAGGAAAATCAGCTTTTGTATAAACTCTTTTTGGTCTTAGAGACATACTTTGCACGTAATTTGTTATGTGTTATAATCTTAATATATGTCACAGGCTGTTCTACTGTGACAGGTTTTTTTTTTCTTTTTCCTGAACTGTTATGTACACATTTGGCTGGACTGCACTGTTTGACTGTGCACAGGCCAATAGGCGCTGAAAGGAGAATTGTTTCAGCCCCTCTCGTCAGTGGTCAAGGAACAGCGTGATCATGTGAACCAAGTCTGCCATGCCAAAGGAATGTGTTGAATTCTAGCGATGCAGCTTTGACAAGTGCATGTGACTTTGTGTGAGAGCTCAGATTGGCGAGGGCAGGAGAAGCAAAGGCAGATAGGATGAAAACGGGAGAGCAGAGGGAGGGAGAGCAGGTAATCAAAAGGAAGAATGCAGTGGATAAAAATGTCAAGGTTGTGGAGGAGCAAAGCATGCAACATATTGACCTCCTGTGTATTCTGGAAAAAGTATTAAAACTTAAAGACCAAACAACAAGGAGATACTGGGAGAATGTGCTAAAGTTGTGTTTTGGGGACTAGCACATCCTGAAGTCAGATGAGCCGGTCTTTATCTCCAGCACGGCTTTGGTTCTCATGGCTGAGAGTGAGCTGCCATCTGCACTCACAAACCGTCCTCAGAGTATGCAGATTGAATGGGGCACTGTATGAACATGGGTAATTAAGAACATTGAGTCTGGGAATCATTTTCAGCAAAGATTCCCATTGGTTATATAAAGGACCCATAGTAATTGTTGTGTGTAAGTGAGGGTGTGTAACACTGCGTTTCTGTCAGTATGTTTCTTTACTAGAGGAGCAGTAAAACAGAGACAGATACTTGTTCCCTCCACAAGCAGCTGGTGTCTTCTGATCAAAACATAAATCATTACAGGTTATTTTGTCATTTTATTTGATCTTCCTGTGAAGTGACAAGAAATAAGTTTGTTGAAAAGCTGGGAAAGAAAGAGAAATGTGTTTGTTTTTTTTGTTTTTTTTAACTTTCATTGATGTGTTTTAAAAGATTTACAACAACTGGACTGGAGGGGACATGCAGAATTCACCTATTCGAAGCACAAAACTACATTTCTACATGCCCCGAGCTTAATGTTGTTTCCTACTCTGTAGGGTAATTGGTAATGATTGGTGACCTGGATTTTGCCCTTGCCACCTCAAGCCAGTATAAGTGCATTTACACTGTGCTGGAGGAGCAATAACTGAGAAAGAAAGTATTACCTAAGTAATAGAGCAAATATTGACTGGCTATGGCTGGTGCTTAGGAACCAATGACGTTTGTCATAAGGAGGCCTTATTTCACCCGGATTTGTGTTGTTTTGCTGTATTTACAATAACTAACGGGGTTTATGCCACTCAGATTTAAATCCCAGTCAGAATTAGAATACGTCATGTACAGACCTTGTTAAGAACAAACGGGACCATTTGGAAACAAATGTAATTCTGTGTGAACGGGTGAAATGAACCCATAATACTTTTTCAGGAGAAAAAAGATCATTATGTAACTGCTACTGAACCCTTTAGCTAATGTGAATATTGTAACCCAAGGTTCACATAGCACTCTGTTTTCTCCCCCAAGCAAATTTTGTTTTTAGTTTTTCCTTTTACCTGTAGTGCTATTTATCCATCCAGAATGTAAGTTGAATTGAATGTTAGTGAATGTGAGTTGCGAGCTTTTGGAGATACCGGCATTCCTTCAAATATTTGAAAAGAAAAACTCAAGAAGATGTCTCTTTCCTGAAATCATGACCCAGTTACTCAAGTTAATCCACAGACTTTGTTGTGAGCAGTTTCATTTAGGAATTCATTTCTTTCTACCTATGTACACCAACCAACCGCATCACTGCTCAGAGAAGCGTTTTTGCTCATGGAGGCTAGCTAACTACGCTAGCTACTGTTACAGCTCATCTGAGGACAATGCCTTTGATTACATGCATGCTTCCTTCTACATGATGTTCCTACATGAAAGTGCTTACAACAGTGTCTGTGGACTATCTAGTGTAACTGGGTCATGACTTCTGGAAATAGACATTGCTGTTGAGTTTTTGAAAATGTATTTTTTTTGGCTTTGTGAGCTCCACAAGCCGAGTGCTATCTTGTTCCATTATATTGGAGAGAAGGCAGACATCTCTGCAGTTGACAGTTGTCAGCAACATGCACTTTTTTTTTACCACCGTTGCTGTCTCTGTGCTGTGTCCTTCTCAATGTGAGCAGCTTTGTCTGGATGATGTGTACACATTTTACAGTTTCTTTATTTTGCTAATCATGGTGGGTTGCTCAACTTTTACTATTTTATAAAACTGATGCTTTAGCATATTACACAGTAATCTCTCTTCCTCTCTCTCGGATGGGTTTAAAACTTAAAATGCACAAATGTGTAAATTTTTTTATTGGGCATTACAGAGTTGGTTGAACAACACAATCGTTCATAGACTAAAAAGGTTAGGAAATAAAACCTTTTGAGAGAAGCTATGTGTGCTAGAGATGGTGAGTGCAGGTGAGTTGAGTATGAATGAGTGCAAGCTGTTAGAACAAATCTCCAGGCATGCAAGCACACACCCACAGAAGCGAGCCCACAGCTAAAGAGAGGAAAACATTTAAACAAAAAATTGCTGACATTGTTTTGGGACCGTTTGCGCAACGGTTGAGTTGGAAAAATATTTAGCATTGTTCTCTTTGCTGCCTGTATTGGTGGCTTAAAATGAATGTGCACAAGGGATTCCACACATTCTTCCTTAAATGTGAATCACTGCGGGAATCGCTTGAACACGCATGCAGCACACAAAGTATGAGGTATGCGTTCACACCACGCACATTCCCTTTCAGCTGAAAGGGAAGCAGTATCATCTGAATGTGACAATAGAGAGTGGAGGTGTGCACCAGTTTCAGGCCACTGACTGAAAAAGGAGGCGTGTCTTTAACTGAGCAAGCCTCGGCATGCTCACAGCTCAGCTCGTAGAACAGGACTACAGATGTGGTTAATAAGCATGTTATGTATTTCTCATCTAAGAAGGACAGCTCATCAAAATATCATTCGCAGAAGCACCTTCATTCACTACAACATTCACTAATTCTTTGTCCTATGAGTTTCCTATTGATTTAATAATTTCATTGACTGGAAGGACTTGGAATCTGAATTGTACTTTCTGTTTTGCCAGACTTCTTTTCTGAACGCTCGCAACACAGAAGTGAATATCAGAGTCCATTTCCTTATCTCTGTGTACGGCATCTCAAGCCATTTCCTAGTGGACGGACTCTAGCAAGAGAGGGGCTAATTAGATTAGGTCTAAGGCAACCTCTCACTGGCCACTAAATGTGATTTGGAATAATTTTCATTGGGCTGATTGGATTAGACTGCTGCTGCTGCTCACTGCATGGATAAGGATTTGGTGAGACGCGCACACAGAGTGGACTAACACAGTATTAACAAGGTACCTATTATCCAGCCTTTTTAATCTTATTGAACTGTAATCAATCAAACGCCCTTAAAACATACAATCTAAACTTTCTGCTATTCATTCTGTTTCATTGGTGTATTCTACATTAGAAGAAATTAACAAACAAGCCAAACACTTGCGCATAAAAGCACATAGGCCCACACACTCACCCACAGATGCTTTTCAGGCCTGATTATGGAGAAGTCATCCATCTCACCAGGCAGTGGTCCCCCTACAGGAAGCAGTGGGACCGTCATGAGTCTGCCGCTCAACCCACAACCTGCTGTAGTGTGAAAGCTGCTCACTCAGAGCTGCGTGTCTGTGCCACTGCAGGCTCCCAGTGAAGCATTAAATGTAAAGTCCACAATAATAACCTATAATTTTATAGATGGACCTTTTTGGTCTGACTTGAGCATGTGCAGGCGTGAATCAAAAGCCATGCTTGGTATTCAAAGTGAGATGGTGCACTTTTTGGCATGTGGTCACAGCGTGTTGAATAGTGGCTGATATTTTGGTCCTGCCCACCTATCTTGGGCCGACGTATTGTAGGTGGACTGTAGTGTAGAAGCGATGTGCAATGGAGGTTGGGGTGGGCAGTTGTTGCCAGGGGAGGTGGTGTGTTATTTTCAGTCCATTGTGTCTACTTCCTGTGGGTCAGGGGTTATTGGAGCAGGGTGTTGCAGACTTTATGGAGTAAAGAGGAGGGGAGGGAAGTCAGCAGGGTAGGCAGGAAAGTGGCCAGACTCAGTCGACAACAGTGGCTGGTCAGCAGCTTGCTTACCTTGCTTCTCTCGCAATCGTTTTTACCCGCGCAAAGCTTGGACTCTTCAGAACCAGGTAAAGAGACATGAATCAGATTTTAGCAAGCAGTGAGATTGTCATTTAGCATTTTATTTAGATCATTTGGATAGTATGGTTGTTGGCTTTTTACAACGATTGTTAGCTTGTTGCTGTCAGCAGAAAGCTTGAGACTAACTTAAAGTGTCAAAAGGATATTCTCCAACGTCATTATGGAGATGTTTATTTGGAGCGATAGGAAACTTGGAAATTTGGAAAACAGGAAGTGAATGGAAGTTTGACGACTCTTGCATAACCTGAACAAGTGTTGTTTGGGGCATTGGGCTGTCATGACCATTGCTAGCTGCACTTTATTTCACCGTTATAATACTGGGAAGCTGGTAAGTGATCCATGTCTCGTTTCTCCACAGTGCACTTGTTTTTAAATATAAATTGGTGTGCTTGTTATTATCTTGCTCCTGTTGATTATTTTTAAACTGGATAGTAGCTCCAAACAAAGACGTGTGTGGGCGGTTCTGGTGGAGCTAGAGTAATGCTACTGCATGCATATATACTGTATATATGCAGTAGGTTGCTTAATTTCATTTTAATCCAAAGAAGATCACTCTCACTCACAAATTGATATCAAAACCACTTCATCCAGCACAAGTCAAACATTTTGCAGAACACATTCTGTTTGATGTGAGCAAATCATCAACTTTGGTTATTGAGTTTTCACAGTGCAGATGTGATTTCCTTTCTGCATTGTCCATTCAAAGTGTAGATGGGTAACAGTATTTCAAAGAAAGACAGGCAGTCACTGACAAGGTCCTGAATCCAGTCTCCAGTTTTCTGGACAACTTATGAGACATTAGCGGTTGCAGCAAATGTTAATATAGAAGAGGTTCTAAAGTTAGCTCCCGACCGACCCCCAAACACAACCACAGTGACAAAAGGAGGCAAAACAGGAAATCTTTTTGCCCAGAGTGTGTGTTGGGACCAGATGACCAGGAAGATAAAAAGCGCTAACAAAGTGGAAACTTCCACTAAGGGATGTTATTTTGCCTTGTGTGTGTTTTTTCTCTCCTCTTCTGTGTTTCACAAAGCCCCATGTTTCCTGGAAAACACAGTAAAAGGGTAGTTGGTTTAGTTTTGATGAAAAAGCTAATACTGAGAGTGCTGAACAGTTTCCTACATTATACGTAATGACTTACACTTCTGTGCTCCCTCACTGATACATGATGTGAGGTTGTGTTAATGTTTAATCCCGCTCCCTGTGAGTTAATGCTTTACCCTGGGAGCATGGTGTTCGTCTCAACCTTACCTGTCTCAAAGCTGTATTGTGAGGCCAGGGGTTAGCGAAAATGTGGTTGGTGGAAAATTGATTGAATCATCCCTGTTTGCTGAAAATAAACAGGACCCACCACACTCAGCCACCATACAGAACAACTGCTCAGTCCTTAACTTGTGCACTCGTCTGCTACATCTTCTCCACCTTCACCCTCTCACTCACTCGCTCTTGGTCTTTCCCTCCCTCTGTCTGCGGATACTCTAATGAATGATATGGAATGATTACTCGACTGAGAGTTCCTGTCCCCGCCCTAAGAGAAAGAGTTAGTAGAGCAACTACAGCAATTCAGCAATAACACAGTTGCTTATCCAAGACATTGGAGTAAATGTATCATAGTCCTCGGCTTTAAACAATTGATGAGAAAAGCTGTCCAACAAAGGCTCGGACAATATACTACCTGCTGTTGGAAAACCTTGGTAAGCATCAATATTTCTTCTTCTTTTGATACATTTTTTGTGGAAAAAGCCAAAGGTTGATAAGTTTGAACCATGCTAAATTATTCCATAATGTGCTTCTCTGTCTTAGACCTAATGGCATGGTGTTTGTTGTCTCTGATCTCAGCCAGAATATTTTGTTCTTGATGTAAAATAGTTTGAAAAGTCATGACATTGTCATGTTATTAGGTCACCTGCGAAAGCCCATAAATTAAAAACACCTGTTTACCATTCAGATGGTCTTTCATGAGAATGTTGGTCTTTGTGTGCGCTGTTTGCAAAGATAGCAGTATGACTACCAAGGTCTGTGTTCTTTGGACAGTTACCGTAGATTGTTAGGGCTGGGGTCAGATGGCGCCTAGCTGGGTGAGAATTTCACAGCTGCACATGAAAGAAGAGCGACTGTGGGATGGTAGATTGAGGGAGTGAGTGAGAGATTGTTTTGATGATGAAGGGAGGGAACTGACTTGTTTTGATCGTAGCTGCTCCTTATGGATCGATACGCTGCTGATGAGCATGCATATAGGATGTGAGCATGCTGATGTATCTTAAACGCTCAGGGGAGCCCTTTATGTAGATGCTGCCCCTGAAAGTTTGTGTTGCTTCACTCGCTGGCTTTGAAATATCCGGTAGTAAGAGAACTGGGCATATTCTGGGATATTTTTAGCACACACAAAAAACAGGCACACTGTCTTTACATTACACAGCAGATGTCAGTTCACCAGTTTATTTCTAGCAAAGCAGGAATGCACAAGTGTTAACACCATAGTGAGTGCCCAGCTGCATAAAACAACTGCTCTGTTTTTTTTCCTTTGCATGGAGCTGATTTGTTTGGCCTGAGAGCCTGTACAGAGGTTGGTTTTGGCTGCACCAGTTACTGGACCCCCATGAAAGTGCTATCTGGTTGCAGAATAACTGAATTCATAATTTGATATATATTATATTCATTTCTAATATTTTCATATTATCAATCAGTCTCAATCAATCTCGATCACTGAAATCAAAAGCAGAATTAGCAAATTGGCAATGCAGTTGGCTTACCAGAAGCCCACAACTTAAAAGACACTCATCCTGTGTGCACAAACATGACCAACTGACTGGTACTGGAGGCAACTCTGACAGTTTCCGAGATGTTGGGTTTATTTTCTCCAACATAATTTATTATTATTTTGTTTGGGAAGAGGGGTTTCTTAGGACAGATAAGAGAAACTGAACTGAATGTGAAAGCAAAGCCAATCATTTTGAGAAAAGCGACACCTATTTAATGCAATCCTATCTCGAGGAAATTTTTAAAGTGAGCTAGTGTGGTTAACATGTGAGATCTAAATGAAAGATAATAAGAACATAAGATAACTGATTTTTATTTAAATCATGCAGAACACTAAAAAGCCATTTGACTCCATGGATGAGCATGAATAAGTTTCAGCTCTCAACTCTCCCCCTCTTAATTATAGCTGTTTTCATTTTGTCCATGTTGCCACACCCCCGCTCTGCACTATGATAAAGTAGATGATCAAAGTAAATGCATCAGACAACTATTTAGTTTTTATTTTCCAGAAGAAGAGAAGACTGACATATCTCAACTGTGCACAATGGACAGACACAGAATTAGGAAGCATCAAAATCAATAAAAATTGTTACAGTTCTTCAAAATCCTCAGTTATGTGTGTTTGTGCTTATTCATTGTTTAGTCCTTTCATAATACTTTGCAAAATATGAACATGGATAAATAAGCGCACACACAGCATATTATGCCTTGGTGTGATAAGGTTAGTCATTTGCAGTCCATTAAAAATGGTTGTCTACTTTCTGGGGAATTTTGGATCTTGCGCTTTGGTTCTTCTGGAAGAAATGAGACTTGAGATTCTCACTGTTGTGTCTCTGACCTGTGTGGGAAGATGGGGCGCTTGCACACAAAGCAAGGATGTGATTTTTCAGTTTGACAAAGATGTGTTCTTGTTTTCTCTTGGAGAGGAGAGAAATGGAGAGGGTTGACTCTCACATGGGAACAGCGCTATGCTGCGGACACGGATGACAATTGATAAGTTCAGAACCAGTTGGGAGTTACAATTGTTGCTGTGGGTGTTTCTGAGATGGACATGTTAGAGTTCAATAGGACACACACAGTCACACCTAAGCTAGGGTTGCTGTTACTTCATTCTTTTTGCCTGGGTGGTCCTATCTTTAGCTTGTTCGCACTCTATTTCTTACTGTTAATTTCCTCTGCTGTTCTCAGCCTCATTCCTATTTTGGGTGCAGAGAAAATGTACTTTTATTTTTCCTACTAAATTGTTTATGTGGACAATCAGTCTTTGTCGATTGTTGTCCTTGATTCAATATAAATATAATATGCTCCTCTACACCGCTGTTGTCGAAAGCTTATTACTGCTACTTCTAGGGTTAAGAAGCAATTATGCACAGTGTTTGTGTTTGTGCTGAAAGGTTTGGTCTGCAAAGCTCTTATGCGTGACTTTGGTTTCTCAGGGCTGCCCTACAACGTTGCTTGTCTTGTGCCGAATAGTGTGCACTTGTTATTAAAAAAAACAACATGACAAGGGCACATTATTGCCTACAGCATGCAGTTGATAAGCCACTGAAATGTTTAAATATCTGCGTCAAACCTGCATTCTAAGAATGAATACAAAGCAGAAGAATGTATTGCACAGCAGTGCCTCAATATTGGTTGGAAATCTGGGTAAGACCTTTTTTTACATTATGCACTCTGTAAGCCCTTCTTATCACTTGACTTAAGAGATCTCACTCTTAAGTCAGTCACTGACTAGCGCTTTTTGCAGCATTAGCAGAAGTGTCTGAGGTCAGTGGGCTGCCAAGGGAGAGCCTTTGTGAAGCAGGCATGCAGAGGAAGCTGTCCATGCTGTGGCATATCTGACCTTTTTTATTGAGTGTGCAGCTGGGAAACAGAATCATAAAGTCTCCACAGGAAGTAGAGGAAGGCTCAGATCCAGGGAATAAGGACGGAGCCTTCAGATGCAACATTAGAAAGAGAAATACAAGGAACGTGATGTTAAGAGCTCTGCACAGACCTTTGATTAAGCAATGTAAATGAAGAAAGCAATATTTCACTTCTGTAATCTGGGGACAGGGCTGCATTGCTAGAACCATTAGAACAAGTGATGTGAGTGACGAGACAAGACGGTCTATAAAGCCCCCATGAAATGCTGTCTTTGTTTGCTTAATGTGATGTATTTCCTCTTGAAACAGGATGTCAGTTAGGGCACAACACAGGAAAAGATCATTCTAAATCAATGTCATTTAAGGCGAGTAAAGCAGGACAGCACAGGTAATCACTTGATGTTAACCTTGATAAAATACTCGAGGGTCTAAGGATAGAGGGGGGTATATGCTGTAGATGAATGTAAAGCCCCCGGAGGGAAATTTATGCTTCTCAATCTTATCATATTTTTATACTGTGCAATTTGGTTAAAACTAGAGTCTGACAGATAGCGGTTCAGATAAGGGAGTCAAAAATGATTTCATATATTGGCCGATATGCACAAATTTTTTGCATTGATCCCTCAAATGTCATAGTAAAACCCTTGAAGAAGAATATTTTACATTTAAACAATAAACTTTATTGTCAAAAAGACATCCATGGACTGAAACCGTAAACTTCACTGGGAATTGAATAATTATAAATGATCATCTCTCTGCATTAGTCTCTTAAAACAAATCAGACAACATATGCTCTGATACAATATATCTGTGATTGGCTAATATCAGGTGATTATATCAGTCAGGCTCTATTAAAAACAGGTGTGATCTCTCACGCTGCTCCATTCTCTTCAATCTAAAATCTTTGTCAGACAGGGTCACATCATCTCTGTGGTTTTGCAGTAAAACCAGCAAATGGAATATTAAATTGAAAAATAGTGCATGGTGGTGGTTGCCACATTTGTAAAAACGAGCCATATTGTGACAAAAATGAACTTACTTTGTTGGTTAAGGCAGTTATTCTACAGTTCTAGTTGGGGTGCACTCCCACTTCATTTTTGAAGAAGTAAACCCCCTAGTCTTCCCCTAGTCCCACCCCCTCTGATTTACCAGTGGCAGTTTAGAGGGTCTGGGGCAACCTGATTACACAGAACAGGAAGTCAGAGGAGGGAGAGGTCACAAACTACAGACCTTGACACACACTGAAGCACATGATAAAGTCAGAGGAGGCAAACAACAACAAAACAACACGGCACTTGCTTACTCACTTTCAGGATCAGAAATACTACAAGATACAGAGTGAAAACAGCTCATGTGGATATGTAGCTTATAAGGTAGGCTTGCAGTTTCTCATCTAAGCTCAGAAAACCTTAAATTGTGGATAATCTTTAACATTTGTGAGAGTATTGAATAGCCTCTTTTTTTTATTACGTTGAGCTTTGTGTCGGTTAGGTTAGTGTTATGAGTAGAAGGATGGCCATGCAACATGCAACATAACCAGGAAACTTTCCCCCTCAAATCACATGCCTGTTTGTATCTCTCTAAGCAGAATTTACTGTGCATACAGGTAGGAATGATCCCATAGCACCAGTACTGTGGGATCATGGCAAAACACCTGTTCATTTAACAAAACTTGTTTAGACTGATTTTTGATCCAGTTACACAATTTCCTTAGAAAAAGCAGAACACTGTATCATTTAAAAAGCCAGTGTTACCAGGATATGAAACTAAATGATGGTTCAATTTACACTGATTGGGTTAAGTTGTATTTAACTTTAAATGTGAACTCACAGGATTATTGTTATTTACCAGACAAAAATAATACATAGCGCTTAATGCCATTGTGGGGAAATGTCAAAATCCTCTGCTACGTTACACATCAACTGAAGTTGGTGGATATGGGGGATTCTTCCACTTCGTACTCTGTCATCAGTGTAGCTTTCAAAAAAAGACAAATTGTATCAGTGACAATAATTATGACCTATATGTGTCCCTATGTGCGAGATCATTAAGAGGTAAACATAAAGACATCTGAAATCAGTTCTGATATATGTCATATATTTGGATTATAATGTTTGTTACGGTTGGATTATACAGTGCCAAGTGGTTATTTACTTCATTCAGATTATGAATAGAATATTGTGCTTTCCGCCTGCTATGAAAGTGCACATCAGGCCGAGCAATTCATTGAGCTTATCCAATAAGGCTCAATCATGTATTACTGTGATCTTGAAAGAACAAATTAAGAGTGTGTTTACCTTGAGGTCAGAAGCTGTTGGTAAAAATTGACTATTAACCACTGTCCAGGATGCTGGACCTCAGGCATGCACATCTTTCATGGATGTCCCCTCTCCTTCCAGCAGGCGGAGGGCTGATGACGTTAGCTGAACGGCCTCATTAAGCCAAAGGCCATGCACTCTTACTTGTACGTTAACTGCCCTCTCTGGTGCTCAAAGATGTAAAAATAGCTGTTTAGCAAGAATCCCAGTCATGTCTGGCTAACAAAGACTGATTTATACAAGTTGCGGCACTAAGCATAGAGGATCTTTTGTCTCTCCCCTCCTTCTCCTTCTGCAGACCTCGTCACCAAGTCCATGAGCGCCGAAACCTCTGACGCTCTTGCTACTCGTCTCTTAGAACAGCCTTTGTTCAGTACAGTCCTACGTCCTGATAGTGAGATTTAAGGAAGCACTGTGGCCTACAAGATTGCGTATTTGTTTACTGCATCTGTGTCAGATTGCAGTGTCATGGAAGTAGTTTGGAATGTTGTTGCTTTTCTTCGTCAGCAAATGCCATTATTTAATATTCAGTTATTTGCTCAAATAATTCAAATATCGTATGCACTGTCTGAAATTGATTCCTTGCTTTTTGTCCCATCTTCCCAAACCCTCTTTATGTCCAGACATGACTACCAGCATTTCATGGTAATTCTAAGTGCTGTATTGTAGGCAACTGGATGTTTCAGTTTGTTGAAGGCAGATAAATATTGTCACACGGTTATATGTTTAATTTCCTGCTGGATAGAGAGAGAGACTGTGTGAGTGTAAAGCCAATGCAGGAGATTTTCTAGTATATCAGCTGATCATAAAAAGGTGGTCTCATTTCTGTTTGTCCATAAAATATGGTCTGGTGGTGATTTCTGGTGGATTAAACAATAACACAAACTAATTTGTTCTGTTATCACCAAATGATGACCTTCTCTCCCTCATCTTCACCCTGTGCTCCAGCGCCCTGTCTCTCCCTCGCTCTATCCCTTGCAGTGTGTTTTTCTGAGGAACAAACAGAGAAGCTGTCCTAGTCAGGATGAGTCAGTGCAGCTGGGGTGCAGGTCATTTACCCACAGCCCACTCAGATGGGACAGATGGCCTGGCCACTCTGATGCTGCTAAGTGCTAACTGTGCATCCAGATTCTGTGAGCTAAGCTAATGCTAGTACTTAATGTGTGAGCTGGAGAAGAGAAAGCTCAGTTAATGCTATTAAAGAATGGATTTGCCGAATGTGGAGATGCATAATGTGGCAGGAAGTGGAGTGTTCCTCAGTAAACCTCTGTTTGTCAACAATAGGAACTTTCCTGATTGGAAGTTTGTTTGCAATTTCTGCTGTACATCAAAACATCTGCACAGCTGACATGCAATCTGTATGGTACAAAGGTCACCATGGTTGTGTGTAAAGTTGCTTATGCTGGATTTTCAAAACATTAAACCCTCGCTGTTTCTAAGAGAGTAAGTCTGAAAGATAAAGTATTGGCAGTCTATTTAGTGTCCTTTTAACCGACCTGCAATTGTCTTTGGGCCATTGCATTTAATTTGCAATGCAGGCACAGGTTGCGCCAGCATTAACATATACTGGCATGCATACATTTCTTGAGACAGTGCCAGTGTTAAGAAACAGCGCAACTGTCAATGTCCTGAAGTCTTGCCTAATGTCCCAACTGCTGCGGCTGCATAAAACTAGAAACCCAGAGGCCCATCTTAGTATAATTTACCATTAGAGATATGGAGAATGAGTTTAAGTATGCAGTTTAACAGCCTGTGATGACAGAACCTTCGCATTAGCAATTAGTGCACTTAAAGGCCTTTTAGGCTGCATTAAGCTATCTAAACCATGAAGCACAATTAGCCTTTTGAACACAGTAAAAATGGAATTGATGGAGCTTGAGTGTTGTTGGCAGGATGGTTCACCAGCAACTAGTTTCACATGTAACTCTTGTCAGAGGAGACTGATTTGGCCACACACTTTTATTTTTAGCAGCTGCAGGCTTAACTATAAAGCTCATTTCCACTGTCTGATGTGTTCTGTACTTTGCAATGTCTTTAATCAGCACACAGTGGTGCCGTATTGTCTCATTCATTCTCTAATTCTCCTTGGCTGGATTTTGGCACTGTATGGTAGCAAACATGACCTTACTGAAGTCTGATATGGGAAAGCGGTGGCTCATTTCATTCTTTATATATGGCAGCAGTGATGACTTGATTCCAGTCAGTGTCTACAAGTAGTGCTTAAAAACGTATTCTCACTCAGATCTTCACTACACTTCTCTCTCTTGTTGAGAGTTACGTAAAAGATCAATACCACAACATTCGGCAAAAAGTGGTAGTTTTGCTCAGGGTTATGTGTAGGAGCATTTCTTTTGTCTGGTTTAAAAGTGCTCGTCATAATGTCCTAGAATTGTCTGGCTGCTGGCTGTAGAGACAGACGTAAGAAGAATCAATTTGTCATCATTCCCTTAAGAGATGTTGTGAAGGTACTTATTTCATGTCTTTGTGCTGTGCTGGAGTAAGTAATGGGGCAGCTAATCGGCTTTATAATCTTGCTTTTTCATTTTCCATCTGCAGTTGGGCAGTGTCATTTTAGAGTAAACATGTCTTCTCAGACTGACAGTGTGTCCCTGTTAAATTTCCCAATGGTGCAGACTATTTATTGGTTCATTACTAGTGGATGATGGGCCAAAATACCAGAGACATTTGTGAAATGAAGTTGAACAAAACCATTGTCCTCAACAGGTTATCTATAGGATTATATTAGTCTTCACTGTGGTTCATGGTGTTGTGTCCACCTCTTGTAGATGCAGAGGCTGGTGCTGGAGGCTGAAGCTAATCTTCTCCATCTTCATCCCTTATTTGCGTATTTTCTCCTTCGTTACGCACTTCACCACCTCTCTCCACCACCTTTGCCTTTGTCATGCTCCAGTGATGTTGGGTGAGGAGGCCTCTGACGGCAGCGTGACTCCACTCAGTTGGCATCTTCTCCTCCAACCCGCCCACCCTTCCCCTGTCATCGTCTTAGTCAGACCCTCAATGCCCTCTCTGTCTGGACCCCATAGGCTGTAGGACTTGGATAGGCAAAGAGAGGGTGTCTTCCTGTGTCTTACCCTATCAGAAAACACCAGGACACTTGAAAAAAAATGGGAGGGGGACAGAGAGGGGGTTGGCGAGGACAGCTGCCATGCTCGGGGAGCCCTCCCCAGTCCAGTATCGTCCCATGCCGTCCCATTCCCAACCCTGGGGCAGTGAACACTAGACTCCCACAAGCTGAAGTGGGCTCTGTGATTGTTGAGTGAGCTGAATAGTTCAGAATCTGGTTATTAAGGAAGACTAGAATGGATGTGTATGTATGCTGTTGCCAGTAAGTGCTGCAATCTGCTGGAATTTAGCCATTCATTCAACACAAGACTGGCTACAATGGAATATGCAAAACAAAAAGCAGGACTAGACGCCTCATCATGTTCTTCATGAGCCTTGACAGGAGGTATGTAATGGTGGACAACTACTCGGAATTTATCAAAGGTCATCTGTTCATACTTTTCCAGTGTGTGTTTGTTGTGTTGGTTTTGAAATAGGGCTAAGCCATATGTCTTTAAAATAATATCACAGTGTCTTTAGGGTAAATCACAAGAGACGGTAAATCTTTCTCGATATTTTGAGTTCTCCTCAAAAGCACTTCATACATGCTAGGACTGTGCAAACTCTCAATGAAATGAACATTTTGACCAAAGTACCTCAATAACGATAGTGTGACAGATGCTGGGTTTTGTAAGACTATTAGAATAGGGCTGCAACTAATGATCATTTTCATTATCAAAATGTAGGTAAAATTTAACATAAAAAAAAATAAAAGTGCTCGTCACAATGTCCTACAAAGTGACATCTTCAAATTGCTGCTTTTGTCCAACCACCTGTCCAGAAGCCAAACTCTCTTAATTTACTGTAATGAATCCCAAATTAAAGCAGTTAATCCTTACATTTAATAAGCTGGAACCAGGAAGTGTGGGACACTGTTTATTTTGAATGAACTGAAATGATTAATCGATCATCACAACAGTTGGCAATTCATTTTCTTTCGACCCACTAATCAATGAATCTACGAATCATTACAGCTCTGATGTAAACGTAATGCACACCAGGTTGTCGTGGTTGAGTTTCTGCTGGAGAAACCTGTTTTCTTTAGCCGTGTGTCAAGTCTTGTACAAGAGTGCACATGCAAGACTGATTCCCATCAGTGGAATATTGCTGTGGCAGCAATTCAAAGGGATTTAATTACAAGATGATTGATATCTTGTTGCAGTGCATCCTTGTCTCCAATATAAGTAAAACCAAAGTCCAACAACAAGTGAAAGAAATACTTAGAAAATGAATCTAGGTCAGTTGACTTAGTTGAACTGTAGATTTTTAAATTCATACTTATTCAGTGCCTGTTCTCCCACCGTGCTATCAGTCCAAATGCTCTTACAAAAAAGAAAAAGAACACTTCAGGCTGCAATGCACTTAAAATCTGGCCACGCTGGTTATAAAATATGGTGGGAGGTGGAGGAGTAATCTGATTACTGAAAAGCTGCACATAATTGTGGATTTTACAGTAACCGAGTTACTGCAATGCATGCAAATGTGTTCTCTGACTTCCTGTCTTAACCTGATTTCTCCCACTTTCCTTGTGTCTTGTGCACATATAAACATAGTAAGTGGCTGTATGCATGTCAGTGAAACACACCATTTGCATCAGGTGATGTATACTCCCTGTGTGTAAGTAGTTATGCTTGGCCTGCCTACCAGGGAATTGTGTTGTGCTGCTTCTTACGCTGGGTAGTGCTTTCATATGTGTAAAATTATTTGCTTGCACGTGTCTGGTGCTGAAAGGGTATTACAAACTGGTGGTATAAAACAACGCTTGTGTATAATTGTGCATGAAGAAAGCTGTGAGAAAGTCCACAGATGGAGAAGAGATGCTCAAGCAACCACACAGCTTGTCATCCTCAAGCTACTACTGTTTGTAACCAAGCTAATGTGGCAGTGAAGAAACAGTGGAGGCAGATTCTCTCTCGGGTTGCTCCTCTTTGAATCACAGAAACTGATTAAACAGGGATTGACCCTTAACATATCAGTAGAATTTGATTTCAATTTCAGCATATTTTTTGAGTTTCTAAAGTTTAAATTATTGTTATATTATAATATTATTATATTATAACTGTCGTACCTCCAGATGTACTTCTTATGGCTCATTATGTCACTTGTTCTTGGTATTTTCTGGGGCAGTTTATGTTACTTATTTATATTTTTCCTGCCTTTGCTACATGTATCTTTTCTTTGTAGCACTCTATAATAATATTGTCCTATTTGGATAACTTATGTGATTTATATACTTGATTTGTGTTTGGGATGTAAAGATTCAGTGTTTACATTTTTCATAAAATATCCTTTCTACCACTGCCCCACAGCTTATTTTTGGAGCAGGTATAGCTTATTACAGTCTACTGGTGTGATGTATGTATTTGTGAATACTGTATGCTATTACCTGTACTGATACTCTGTGATATTTACTTCAAAGTTAGCTCAGATTAACGTTGAATTTGAAACACCTTTAATGTTTTTGTTTCTTTTTATCTCTTAAAAATAACTGACCTGTTGTTTTCTCATGAATTTCTAAAAAAACTCCTACTCCATGACCATTCAGCAGTTTTGTTAAAGAGGCCTCACTTGTGTCCGTCTTCAGCATGTACAGCTTTACCCAGTTGTCAACACTCTCACCCTGGGCGGGCCTGGCCTCACTGTAACCCAAGCTCTTGGTCCTTCTGTTCCCCACAGGGTAACTTGACCCAAGATTGCTTTGTCATGTGCCAGAGAGAGAGGTCCCCTCTCCACACCCACTGCCTTTGTCAGACCAACACAACAGACACATCAGTGTTGTTTTTACACATTCACTTTAGCTTTTATGGTTAATTTTGGTATTTAAGAGGGCCTTCATCATGAGGTTGTAGCTTTGAAAGGTCTAAACCTCATTCTGACTATGTAGGTGTGTTTGTGATTATGTAATGCAGTCCTTTTGAACTACGGTGTGTGTGAAACATGGTCTGCATGTATGAGTGCAGTATGTCAGTGTGGGACGTGAACAGTGTTTTGTGTGCAACAGTGTGTGTTATTTCATGTGCATGCAGTTTAAAATCCAGGGGCTTTGCAGGTCTGTTTGCTTCTTCATTCTGTTTGTGGAGGGAAATGTCTGATGCCCTTCATGCTGTCTCAGTCCAAGGCTTGGCCCACTAACAAAGGGCACCCTGTAGATGGAAAAACAGCCAAGAGCTGAAAAAACAAAGCCCACAGCATTATTAATACGGTTAAAATCTTACCCTAAAAACGACAACAAAGCTGTAGTTGGCATTCCTCACACTCTGTTGGTATGCTTCCTGATCTGTCTGATCTCAGTGGTGGTTGTTTGTTTACCGAGTCTCGTCTGTCATTTCAAACTCATATTTTAAACAGCCCTGGTAAAGTTCGGTGTATTCAGTTTATCATCTGAATTTTTTAATTTAATTTTTTTCAGTTCTACACTTTTTTATGTGCTGAAACTTGTACAGTGTCCATACATACTTCCCCTAGCTTTAAGCAACACAAGGAAGTACGTTATTTTTTTGTTAAACCCCTTGTCTTATGCTTTATGCTAGAGCTGTGCGATTTTACGATATATATATCGTAGTGCGATATAAAAATGTCTACCGTAGGATATAATCCTCTGTTGTTTATATCATAATTTTAACGTGTAAGCTACTTGTTTAGCACTGTTGCTACACTAAGGTTTACAATACACTACGGTTGTGATTTGATACGCTGTGTAAAGCACAACTCAAAGTCGGAATGACCGTTGGATATCCAAATTTCGACTTCAAAACAAGTTCATTGTATGAAGGCGAATGTAACTGCAGCAACGTTACTGCTTTGTGGTAGCATTTTTACGTCACCTGCAAGGACTCGTTTATGGCATTGGTTGCTTGGGAGTAAATGGAGGCAAAGCAGCATGGCGGAGACCGAGGAGAGCACAATGGAAGACGAAAGTAACGTTAATGGTAACGTTACATCAGACGCGGATACAGAAGCAGAACCCCCCGGATATATATCGTTATCGGGATATAAAATTAGCTATATCATGATGTAACATTTTGTCCATATCGCACAGCACTACTTTATGCTCAGACAAGTCTTTTTTGAACTAAAACAAAAAGGTTCAGTCTAACTTCCATGACTCAGCAAAATCAAGAGTTCATGACCTCCTCGAGTCTGCATTTAAATGAATCACTGCCGGATATGTTCTCTTAATAAAACTATAAACAACATAAGGTGGAAAACACAATCTAGAAACAGCACAGTGTCGGTGTAGTGCTAAAACTGTTCTGCCTCTGGCAGAATTTGTATATCTATTTTGAAGGCCAGAAGAGGCTTTTCACCCTCACTGACCTTTATTTTTTAAACAACAGCTCATGATATGACTGCTATGCATGATATGTAAACACATTCCGAAGCTGTATGGTTAGTTTTCCTTGCCAGTATAATGGATCAGTATTTTCAATTATAGTGGCACAGTATGATCTTTATTTTTTTTTTTAAATGTTATAAATTCTCTTCAGCATGGGCTCAGTGATCTTTTGACTGATATATTACATTATCCCAAAGAAGGGACGCAAGTGGTCTGTCATTGCCTATCTCATTAATTAACTTTATATACTTTAAGATTAGCATTGACTTTTGAATTCAAACTCATCTGTGTGCTTTGTGGTGCCTTTTGCTCACAGAGAACACATCCCGTTTGAAAGAAAAGCCTTAATTGCCTGTTTCTCTTTATAGATTTGGTTATTCACCCCCGATCAGGGTGCTAGACCAAACTATGTGGCTTTTGTTCTGGTTATCCCTGACACATATTTCTGGTTGCGGGCCTCTTCCCTCTGAGTATTCTTCAGCAAGGGCAGTGCAGCTGGTGGAGAATACACACAGACACAAGCTATGCTAGGACACTTTGGCAAACTGGAAAAATAAAGCATTTGGCCAGCCTGTGGTCAGTCGGGAATGGAGCAGTCATTGTCAGAACACACACATAACCTTTGGCCTCATTTCTGTCCTCACCCTGCAGGCATGGAAGAAGCGGTGGTTTGTTCTTCGCAGTGGCCGTCTGACAGGCGACCCAGACGTGTTGGAGTACTACAAGAATGACCATGCCAAGAAGCCCATCCGCGTGATTGATCTCAACTTGTGTGAGCAGGTATGGTTCCACTTTACTATTAACCTTCATAAGAGCCCAGAATCACAATTCTGCATATGATTCATTCTTAAATAAGTCCAGTCTAATCACATTTAATGCCCCACATGTAATCATGTTTTTACATTTGGGGCATTTGCTTTGATTTGTAATTACATTTAAGACACAAGTTTTACGTTTCTTTGTTCTTGTGTAAGACAGCGGCTTAAATCTAACAGGTTGTACTGCTGATATTTTTAAAATCCTCAACATTGACTTTTATTTATTTTTGAAGGAAACTGTGGCTTAGGTGTGTAACTTGAATGTGGTCATCCATGCAAAAGAACACAAACTGGTGCTAACGTTGAGGATGCTAAGAGGTTTTTTAAGCGCTAAGTGTTCCTACTTGAAATGTTAAAGGTTTCCAGAGAGGAAAAAGATGCAAATTTAGTGTGAAATTGTTAGGAGTACCCTAAAGTACCAATTCAGATTCAGAATACTTTATTAATCCCTGGGGGGAAATTGCTTTTGTTCCAATGCTCCGTGCAAATTAGAAATAGAAATAGAGCATGAATGGAAACAAAAGATAAAGATATAAATAAAATACTAAAATAGACAATGAAATAAAATAAAATAAAATATTAAAGTAGACATTAAAATGAAATAAAATAAAATAAATTATTAAAGTAGACAATGAAATAAAATA
>OMLP01040988.1:0-16829 GCA_900302685.1 Spondyliosoma cantharus | reverse complement strand
AATGTTCTGGGTCAGTTATAATTGTAAAGAAATGAAAAACGAGGACTGAACCGAGCTCTGCCAACAAGTAGTGTACTGCCTGATGTCTCATTCCTCTGAGCTCCATTGTTGCACATGGAAAAAAAATCCTTCTACACCTCCTGATCCAGGACTCCACTGAATCGAAAATGGCACCATGACTCCCTCCTCATCATCATTTTCTCATTGCTTGCAGCCCAAATGGCAAAATTAAAGTGGGCAATGTGCAATTTTCAGTTTTATGTTGTGACAATTATGGTCTAGTTAGGTTTAGGAACAAAAACCAGTTGCGAAAAGATTATGTTTGGGTGAAAATACCTGGTTTTGTCGCCACAAACGTGGCTGGGAGTTGTCTTGACAAAACTATGGTGGTTTCACCCTTACAAATACTGAAACACCGGCTTTGAAGCGCGTTGTAGAAAATGTATGACGTACAAAAACGCACTGAGCTGCATTGTCAGATACCTCTTGATGTATTTTTCCTGCTAATTCCCATGAGTTTGAGTTTCAGACATTCTTTCCATAACACATTCAATAAGCAGATTTGTGACTGATATGTTCAAGTTCCCCGAGGTTGCCATGCTGTTATGGCCACAGGGCACCAAATGTGTTTTAATCTGCACTTGAAAATATTCCCCAACAAATGCACGGTTTATTCCTGTGCAGAATGTTTCCAGGTTTTGGGGGGGGGAAATAGAAGCTGACACCAGAGGAAATAATTCTTGGCTGAATTTCGAAAGACAATGGTTAGGACTGGATTTCCTCCTCCAAGAGTCTCAGCTGCATGGAGGAGAAATCAAATTGGAAACGACTCCTCATCAGGGACAGAAAACTTCTCCTGTCAGACTTCTTTTCAACATTAATAGCGTCGATGGCTCTCTCTCGCTGTGTGGACCGGCCTCCCTCGTTCCCTCTCGCTTCCCCTATAAAACCTCCCACGCGTCCCACAGGCCTTCCTATTGTGTCCCTCGGCACAGCTTTTTCCTCCCCAGCCCGTCATTATCTCCATCACCACGACTCTCCCCTGCCGCATTTAAAGCATTGTCGCGGCTCGGCAGAAATACAACAGAATTAACATCGGGGCGGCTCGAGCCACATTACAAAGAAACTAACAAATCCTCCCAATGTTTACCTGATTAGGCTGGCCCTCTGGGGCGAGAGAGGGAGAGGCTGACAGACAGAGAGAGAGAGAGAGTCTTTAATTTTATTTTTAGAGGGTGACAATGGTGCAGATGGGGCTGTGGCCCTCTAATAAGACCCCCTGTTGGTTTTGATGAGGAGTAATGGAGGGTGAGAATGGAGGAGGCGAGGGTGGGGGTGGTGAAAGGCCAATACAAGACAGACGGTTGGTTTAGTTGGGCGAAAGGCCAGCAGAGGACAGCCAGCGGGAGGCATGTTGGAAACTGAAAATATCAGCTCCAACTGTCAACTGAGTCAATACTGCCGCTTTAAGTGAGACTACATAACAAAAAAAATGAACTCATAGGCAATAAAACACGTCTTTTCTCAGGTAGCACACTCAAAGGGTCTCGTCATTGCAGCCTTAATCATTCTGGTGTGATTAGTTTTATTATTCGTTGATAACAATGTGAGAATAATGTGACAATGTCAAAGGTGTTGCTTGTAGTGACAGCACTTCATAGTGAGTTTCAGCTCATTTTTTTTTTTAGCTGTTTGGCTTCAGCTGTACCATGTTGGTTCACTCTCACTCGTCTCATGGCATCAATTTTGCACAGACGTGCAGCTGTTTTCAGCGAAAACGCTCCGAAAATGCCACAGTACTCTACCTGCTCAGCAGCAAATGGCAAAATATAAGATTTCGACTCAAATAGCTGTCAAGAAGGAGCGACTATCTCTTATTTTTAAAATGCTATGGAGACACCAGTAAATTACCAAAACTAAAACTTAACAAACTTCACTTAGTATAGTCCAGGTGCCAAATCGTATGTACCAAGCAAGATACTCAGTCAGTCAGTCAGTCAATCTTTATTAGCACTAATTCACAACAAAATGTATTAATTAATATGTCATGACACTTTCCAATTGGAGCAGGTCTAGTCTGTCTTATTCAGTTTATTTACAGAGACTCAACATTTCTCCCATGAGAAGCAAGAAAAAAACTGCCTGTAACAGGCAGAAACCTCGAGCAGAACCAGACTGCCTAGACTGGTTGGATACTCTGATTTCTTTCTCACAATGTCACTTCATGCTCCATTAACTATTCACCTGAACAGTTTATGATATTACAAAGTAAAAACCACAAGGTGCTTTGTGATGGCTCAGTATTTAAAAATGTTAGAGGCCCCAAACTGCAGAAGTGTACCGAGTTTCATGCTTTTATGAAAAGGCGAAGATGATTTTTTACATGTCAAACCGAACTAATAACACATGTAGGATGAAAACAGCGTGAGACAAATATCTTACGTTGGTTTTGTTTGCTTTGTTTGTCTTTTATCAGGCTGCACATGTTTTCATTTGGCTAACAAAGCAACAAACGAGTCATTTCTTTTGCAGAACAAGCAGAGGGCAGAACTGTTTTCCAACAAGGTCTTTGGAGGGTGAGAGGAAGAGCAACCAAACAGAAGGATCTGGACCGACAGCAGAGGGCACAGCAGGGCGTTTGAATATTTTAGCATAAATCTTATATTTGCATTAATGGAACACTATTTTTAAGCCTCTTCTTCCTTGAAGCAAAAGCATATTTTCTTATGCAATAACTGCAGAGAATAAGAAGGAAGGGAGAGTCGCATCTGCAGCCCCTTAAAAGAGGTGGATCTGATCTCAAAGGCCAGCAGAGGACAGGAGAGGTTACGGCTCGCTGAAAACCTGTTTTCTTATCACAAGTTCCGACTGTAAAACATCAGCGCTGATAGTGGAGAAAACTTTCTCATTATGCTGAGGGCTTTGGGAGGGTGGAGGACAAACGCGGGTCAGGTTGAGGGCAGGATTAAAAACTGGATTTGATTTTTTTTAAATACTGACAGATAAAGAGGAAGACGAGAGTTTGATCTCATTTGATTCATGACTTTATTTGAGATTTAATGAAGGAAGACGGTAAAAGAAGGATAAAAGTTTGAGTGTCATTGTAGTTCCTTAAGTTTTATACTTTTGTTAACTAAATTTTTTCAACATTGCATGTCCTTGTGTTGTTTTTACTGTGTTTCTAGATGAGCTAAAGACAACCGTCCCCTGTGGTGAACAATATTCCTTTATACCTCTGTTATATCACCTCTTTTTTTTTGTTTTTAATTGGATTATAAAACCATTAAAATACTGTAAAATCACTGGGTACACGTTACAAAACTGCACTCTTGTTTAACAGCGTGTGACTTTAATTTAATACCCTATAAATTGTGTCATGGGACATTTCTTCCACTTTCCGGCTGCTACGTTTGGGGTTGGTGAAGACATTCATCCATCGCTGGAAAATTAAAATTCTCGTGAAGAGAGATCTTAAATCCTTTTTTCACTTACCTCCAAACCTACCAGAAGTGACCATATTTGGAGGAGCGGGTGGAGCTGGGAAGGATATCCTGGTTGGATCTGATTAAGAAACTGGAGGACTCGCCGTGGAAGCGACTTAATGGGGCCATAATTTATAAATATCAACATCCTGCTGTGTTAAAAAAGACTTGAAACTAACATTTGAGACCATAAACGCCTTAAGAAACTGTTTGCAGAGGTCATAAATCAACTGAGAAGTATGGTCATTTTCTCATAAGCTTACATACAACTGGACTTCTTTTGCAACCAGTGGTGGGCATCACTCAGGTTTTGACTCATCAATACTTTCTGTCAGTAACTTCGCCAGCTACACTTCATGACGACAATATAACTATTTTAACTTTTCATCGTTTCTATGAATTGTTGTGCTTCCGTTGAGCAGAATGATACTCTGTTGATGCAGTTTAATTTGTTAATGCCAGGCTTGTGATTGATTAAATAAATCAATTATGAAGACTGGAGGTTTGTTCTGCAGCACGATCGTGTCTGAAAGCAGCTCATCAGCTGCTTTCAGACCAACTAAAGCGAATAAAAAAAGAGATAATGATCCACGTACAATCCAGTCTACCTCCGTCTGGAAACAAAAATTATGATATCATTTTAGGTCAAATGCTTTTTTTCATCTTTCATCAGCACATCCTCCTAGATGTCCCCGAGGCACCCGGTCCGTCTGCGCCACATTCAAAAACAAAACCAGCTTAAATAAAAAAATATCGCTGCATTGTCGGCTTCCATTATGTAGATGGAATCATTAAAACCTTATTAGCGGCCACAGTGGGCAGAAGAACTGTTCCATTCAATCAGCCGGTAATGCTAAATCCCTCGATTTGAAAACTGAAGAGGGATTTGAAAAAAAACATGACGACATAATCGGTGTTCTCCATTTGGCATCAGAAGACTCAGATTCAAACCCAGGGTAATAATGTTTGGATACTCTCAGACATTTTGTCGAGCGATGTGTTTTTTTTTCCAGCCGTTTAGGCCAAAAAGGAAAGGCATGAAAACAGAGAACTGTATTGGATATTTCCCAACAAATGATCCTGTACTTCATCCCGAACAGAGATTATAATGCTGCGTGAAGACTCCTGAAAACACAGTCTAACAAAAGCCTCCTGCCTGCACCTATAAAAAATTATTTTCATATCTCCGGTGAGCAAACACCTTATTTAGTACGTTTCTGTTTACTTGTCACATTTCCATTTCCTGCCGAGCTGTCTGTCTCTGCAGTTAACAGACTTTGCTTAGTGCTAACCAGCGTGCCATCGTATATAAAGAGAAGCCTGGTAAGCGCTGTAAATGACTCACTCAGCGTGGCTCTGAGGATGCAACTGTGACCAGAACCTATTTAAATAAACCGCTGCGCCCCTGGAGAGCACTCACAATACCATAAACTGCAGAACCAATTACCGGGATGCACATGTGGCCCTCGCTCGCTCCCGATCATCAGCCAAGAATACAGTAGGTAAAAGAATAAAAAGATGCTCCCGCTGCCTTCAGGAGGCTCGACACACGGATTCACACCGATGCACAACGTTATGAAAACGTATAAATAAGAAAATGGTAATTACAGCCAGCAAAGAGGTTTGGTCAGTAAGTCAAAACAGGTTCCTCTGACGTTTGGTGGACAATCAGTCTGTGGGTTTGATCTGTAAACCTGCAGCTGCTCTTTGAATAGATGATTTTCACTTTATGTATATATGTAAACAGACGTGTTGATTAAAAGCAAACTATGTGAACAGAGCTGAACTTTAAGAAAGCAGAACATTTGATCTGAAACGCAGGAAGTTTTCATGTTAGCAATGTCACAAGAATCCTAATAACAGATTATTATAATCTAATTGTACATTCTGATCTAATAAAGGCTTCCAGCGTCTGGTTCTATTTTGTGATCGCGCTGTTTGGAAAATAAAACGTCTTCCATATTAATAAATCAGGCGCAGATTATTTCCTCCCTACGACTCCTTTCAGAATAAGAGACTATTAGAGGAATTTGAGTCTGACAGACTGAGAGAGGTGAACTGGTTCAATGGAGCCTGTTAGCTCCGCCCACATGAAGATCAATAAAACCCTGATGATTCTACACGTATGTGTGTGTGTGTGTTCGTACATGTATGTGTGTGTGTGTGTGTGTATGTGTGTGGTGAACCCAACAGTCCAAACACAGTCACCCTGCAGTGAGACGACCACTGCCAAGCACAAGTTTGTGTGTGTGTCAACAATTGAATACATCAGGCGAGGCTACCTCTGGCAAAAACAAACTGTGTGTGTGCGTGTGTGTGTGTGTGTGTGTGTGTGTGTGTCTCTCTTTTGTCCTAACCTTCTCGGCAGCCGTAAATCTCCTGTGTGTTTGACCTCTGGCCTGATTCCACGACCCCGCCGCTCTTTGACTTGTATGTGATCTATGATACGCACATAATCCTGTGGGTGTGTGTGTGTGTGTGTGTGTGTGTGCGTGCGTGCGTGCGTGTGTATATATTTTATGATGTGTGTATCTGATTTTTGTTGCCATGATTCAGTCATGAAATCCAAAATGGATACAAACTGCTGCTGGTGCTCAAAACTTCACTTAATTACATCAAGCTGCAGGACGGACACACACACACACACACACACACACATACACACACACACACAGTAAATTCGACCTGGCTCGCCCGAGTCGTTTCCATACTGGCAAGCGTTATAAGGTTCTGACTCATTCTCTCTCTCTCTCTGTCCACCTCTCACTTTTTCTTTCTCTTCATTTCCTGTGATATTCTCGCTCTCTTTCCTTCTCCATCGATCTTTCACTCCTTTTCTCCTTCTCCTCCCTTCTTTCTCTCTCAACGTCTGACTTCTTCAGAATATAAACACCCTCTCTCTGTTGTTTCCCTGACACACACACACACACACACACACACCCTCGTTCCCTTCCCTCCCTCCCTTTTCTCATCTGTTTCTCCGAATATGGTCCTCGGTCCTGCAGCTCCAGTGAAGGAAGCGATTTACGACGTAAACGCTGTCAGACACAATAAGTCAAATGACAGGGGAGCCAGTGCTGGAGATGCAGCAGATAACTTTTTTAGGAAAACAGACAGATCACATCGCAGTGCGTTCGCGCAGGCTGACTCTTAGTCGTACAGGTTTGTTTTCGTCTGACTTTATTTGGGTGAGTTTGACCGCTGGAGTGTTTTTTGCAGGCTGTGTTTTGGCCGCAGACTCCGGAAGTGACAATTTGAGACAATTTCTGTTTGTTAAACTAGCAACAGACTGTGTAAGTGTGTGTGACAGCTCAGACTTGACAGGAACTTCCAGTGTTTTCTCTTTCTGTCCTCCGGATCGTCTTGTTTTTGTTCCTCTGCTCGGTACATTCGCGGTTTCCTTAAACTTCAGGATAAGGACACTTAATTTGTTCATATTGAGACAATTTTAACTGGAACTGATCCATTTTAACCTCAGTTTGAAACACCAACCTCGCTACTGAACTTGAGCAAAACATTTGGATATTTATCCTGAAGTTTAAAGACTTGTGTATCTGTAAAAAGTTAAAGTCCTGAGGTGCAAATTCATAAAGTTTGGGGACTTGCAGGAAATAGATTTTTAAATCAACGATCAAAATCGAGGCGGCAGGATCAAATGTCCTGACTTTTGCCATAATGCCACAAGAAGTTCATCAGAAAGCCTCCATCTTTCAAACTCCATGACTCCATGTTGTAACACAGGTTTTCTGTTTCACTTGTGAGCAGAGACATAGTAACTGTTGATGACATCGTGAGGGTTTATTTATTTATTAAAGGGCCGAGGGATTTCGGATCCTAAGTACAAAGCAGCTGACACGTTACTACACATCTGGGGAGCCATGTGACGGCTGCACGGGTGATCATTTTTTGTTGTTTTGTTTCTGAAGCTGGTGGAGATCGCAGAGAGTGAGAACAACATAAGACTCATTGGGTCTGTTTTTTCCTCCGGCCACCGCTGTTGCCGGTCAGGAGGCAAAATATAAAGTTCAAATGAAAAAGAAACCACACAGTAAATCACAGTAAATTAAGGATTATAAACACAAATGTGTGGGGCCACGGCCTACGCATCTGTCTAGTAATCCAACACTGAACTATAAATCAAAACCTGCACCGCAGATATCGACGACTCCCGTTAACCCTCTCGGGCGTAAATCTGGCTTAAAGTGAAACGCACACTGAACGTGTCAGACGACAACCCGCATGATGACGCAGTGTGTGATAGACACGCTGCTTTTCTGGAGTTAACACGCGTTGAAACTATGAAATTAGACAGTTGAGTTGCCTTTGAGTTCCTCCAGAGCTACAGAAGACGGTGCACGACTTGTTCCTCATGACTGATAAACTGATCTCAGTGCAGTCGGCGCCCATTTAAACACTCTCTGCAAGTTGAGCTAAACCAGATTTCTTAAAAGCGCTTCCTTTGTGAGCAGAGGGTGTGTCCTTGTTTTAGTAATGAAAGGGCTTTTGACAGTTTGTACTACGATGTTCTCTCTGTCATTGTTTTGTCATTTTTAATCCACGTATGGGGAAGAAAATGAAGCCGAATCTTTCTTAAACGGTAATAAAAGATAATAAGTTACATGTAATCAGTCACATTGAGTAAATTAAGCCTCCCGGCCCTGCAGGTACATATTTCCGCCTGCAGGAAAGAGACACGACCGGCTGGTCTGAGGACAGTAAACAGCCCTTCAACAGGGTCATGTGTTTTACTGCGGAGGGCTGAAGGTCCAAACATTCATCTCACTGTAATTGAATCGGCCTGATGAATGAAGCCGCTCCAGATCAGCTGCGCGCACACAAATATACACACAAACTCAGTCACGTGTGTAATCAAACACACAACCATGCCTAAACACACACACACACACACACCAGAGGAACATATCGGTCCTCATCTGTGCCAGCGCTCCATTGACCCACATTGCACTTTCTGCCCAGCAGTCAAACGCCTCTCAGACGCTCTGCAGCCCCTCGCCTGACTCACTCTCCAGAGGTTCATCACTGCTACTATCTGCTGACTGAGGCCCCGAAAATCTGCCCTAAATATCTGGATCATGTCGTCCGCTTAGCGAGAGGTTTCTGTGTGTGAGCGTTTGCTCCATTTCCCACTCAGTCAATAACACTCAGTAATCTGTCGAGTTGATACAGAGCGGAGATGATTTTCTATCTGGTTCTTGCTCAGTCACTCGTACAGTGAATCTAAATTTGTGCTTTCTAAATTTCTCTCTCCGTTCTCGCCTGTAAAGCTGCAATGATTTGTCGATTCATCGATTAGTTGCATGTTTTTCATGCAAAAGTGATGACAGTGCATGAGGAGTCTTTGGGTTTATGACTGTAAATTGGACAAAAG
Organism: Spondyliosoma cantharus; assembly: GCA_900302685.1. Classification (NCBI taxonomy): domain Eukaryota; kingdom Metazoa; phylum Chordata; class Actinopteri; order Spariformes; family Sparidae; genus Spondyliosoma; species Spondyliosoma cantharus. The sequence goes on along the minus strand of OMLP01040988.1, from coordinate 7,958 downwards.
AAGCTTTTGCTAGTTCATTGACTTACCTTTTAAAGTTGAAACGAGCCTTTAGGTTAATTGATAATGACGACCGTTTACTCTTGTGATGTCTAAAATCAGTCAGGATGGATGTAGTTAATGAGCAAATTTGCACAATAAGAGAATACGGCAGAAAATGCAAATTGAGGGATAAGATCTGGAGATAAGATGTGGATCTAAAAAGCTTCTAGCGCCACATATTTCTTCAAGAAACATGAATAGAAATGTGCAAGAAAGTCAAATATTCTCCACTTTTATCGTGGAGGGGTGAACGGTCGACTCACGTCTGCTCTGAGAGGTCGGTGGAGAGTTTGTGTTTCCAGGGGAAATAAATCCGAGCTGATGTTTCTCTGAGACTTTCAGCTTCTCTTTGCTTTAGTTTGGACTGAGATGTGTGTGTGTGTGTGTGTGTGTGTCTGTTGGCAGGCTGATATGTTCTCCATCTGATCCCGTCGGGAAGATGATCACCGCTGTGCATACATTTGCATGTTAATCCGCGCAGCTGCTCACTAATTGGAAGTTTTCGCCTCAACTGATTGGCCGGTTCAATCATTTTCATGATTATGGTGGAGACGTATGTAAAAAAAATCTCCACCCTACCGAAATGTAAAGTCTGTGTTTATGTGAATTATAGCACAAACAAGGTTCTGCTCTGACCTTGACATCGTATTCACTGAGCTCCAGGTGGTTTCTGTGATAGAACCGCTGCTTTTTGTTCAGCCATTTTCTCTCAGCCGAGGCTACAGTGAGTGTATAAATTGATCTTTATGCCTCTCGTATGATGGATTTCTTCCTGTATGGATGTTGAACAGCGGTACAAAATGGCGGATATAGAACAAGTCTGCTGCTTGTTTTATTCTCAGGGACTGAAAACCCAAACCTACAGACCTACAAACCAACTCCACCTCATTGTCATAGTATCTAAAAGGTGATTTTACATCATCTATCTTTAGACAATTATCAACAGGAGTAACAAACTCCAATTAAGAAAACTGATCTATCACCTTAAGCAACAACTTTGGGGAATTTGACATTTCAAGTTGCACCTTTTAAGGTTTTTGCACCAAAACTGTGACATTTGAAGGGACAAAGAGTCCAAAACAGAGCCGCACCATTAAATTGTTTTATTCTTAGTCAGGTTAGCAGAAGGCTAAAATGGAGGTTACCCTCTCGTAGCTGGAAGTCTCTAGTGTCCACGATTAATGGGCCGCCCTTAAACGAAGCAGGAAGTCAAACCTATTTGGCTTCATGTGCCACTGAGCAACTTTCATGGTAATGAACGGGGTTCAATTTAGACTTTCCCTTATTAGATCTAAAGTTCTAAAACAACATTTCAGCCCTTCTCTTTAAACAGAGATGAATGCAGATACAGAATCGATTGTTTTCCTGCACTCACCCAAAGCCTGTTTAAACAGAAACCAGAGGACTTCTAATACGAAAATGTTGTCCCGTTTATAGAAAACAAAGGTCAATAAACATGTTTTTATCTAAAGGCTGAGATGGAAACAAAGATTTAGTATTGATCCCTTATTATCCCCTTCGATACGAACAACATTCTACAGTCGTTCAGTATTAGAAATCAGAAAAGCTATCAAACACAGCACACATCACCCTCCTCCTCCTCCTCCTCCTCCGCCGCAGCTCTAATCCTGAACTCGGCGCTCTGCTGATGTGTTTTCATGAACTCAAGTGTGGCCGTTCTCGTCACAGATCGGGACGTTTTGATCCACAGATGCACGGTCGACTTTCGCATGCGTCCACAGAGGACTCATATTGAGCTGGAACTACTCTGTGGCTTACACCATATTTTCATAAATGATTCTCTTAATCCCTTCGACTTTTGACCTCCACCTAGATTCAGCACGGCGGCAATGGAGTATCGAGTATTGAGGGATCGAGTCATCGCCGCAGTTCGTGGCTAACGCCTGGAAAGCAGGTCATATAGTAATGAGAGTGTTCAATATCCGAAACTATATATATTTCACCTTCTGTGTGCGTGTGTGTGTGTTTGTGTGCTTCTCATACTATAATGTGTTTTTGTGTCTGTGTACAGTTTGCATGACAGAGGAAAAATCTCAGCGTACCGCCTGGAAGAACGAGGGACATTTCCTCATAAAAAAGCCTCTTGTTAAAAATAACAATGATGCGTGAGTTTATATTCTGCGCTGAGCTGTTCCACATGTTCCTGACCTGCAGAGCAAAACACTAAATCTAAAGTTTATAGAGGCTTTACTTCAGTATAGTTTGTTTTTTTTTAGTTCTCTACCCACCACTTGTTATTTCCAGGACGTGTTTTGTTACTCATCTGTTGGTATTGAACACACCACACATATATATACTTCTATACATGAGGACGTATAGAGAAGAGTGTGATAGCAGCTCCAAAGTCATAAGAAGTGTTTTTTTTTTTTTTAAATGAATTGTACAAATTCAAGAAATATGAGAAATCCTGCATTTACTGGAAAATGTATGTCGCACTTACGGCATCGAATGGAAGATTCTTGTCTCCCACGATCCCAGAATATATTCACAAATGTCCAAGAATTGATTTCCTGATTAATGTGATGTTGACGGAATGAAAAAGGCGGAACCGAACTGTGAGGTTAGGACTATTTGTCCATCAACGAAGCAGTGGTTGCAAGGGTTTCTTTTACTTAATGACTGGATCATTACCTTGCCAAGATGAACATTAAGCAGTCGACGTCCAGTTGTGCCTCATATTGTATTTCAGCAGATTTAGGACTCCAATTGATGGTTTAGCACACAATAAACTGGAGACTGAAGACTGAAAATATGTTCGTTCAAATCAAATCGATTCTGAATTAGATCGGACGGCCAACAATTGAAATCGAATCAAATTTGGGAATGCCAAAGTTTCACACCCTTACTTTTTAAAAGTTGTATGTCCGGTGTATTGCTGAGTATTTATGCTTTTGTAACTGAGTAAATGTGTTTGTGTTTATCGTACCTGCAGAAGACTCCCATGCCCTCCAGCAGGTAGCACTGTCCCCCGTTGAAGCAGTAGTTTGGCAGCGTGTCGCAGGGCGAGCGGCAACTTCCGTTCACCATCTGGTAGCCCACGCGGCATCCGCCCATCCCGTCTGACCCGTCTACCGCCGCGGGAGGAGCTGCTGCAGGAACGTTTGGTACTGGAGCTCCTGCACCAGGAAGTGCTCCCCCAGGGTTGAAGGAGCCGGACCCTGGGCCCCGGGGCCTGGAGCGAAGTCGGAGGTCTTCGTCGCTCTCGTAGGCGTCAGTGGTGGTGCTGTAGGTGTACTCGTCAGCGGTTGGGGACACGCCATCCTCGTAGGGTGTGAGGTAGTCGTAGTTGTCCGGCATCGCCCAGGAAGTGGGGTCACCGCCCTGCAGCTCATGAGCCAGCGATGAGGGAGAGGGTGGGGCCAGGTCGAGGTTGCGCCCACGAGAGGAAGGATCGAAGAAGTTCACGCGGACCACGTCGGGGTTAGAAGGGTTGGAGGCGGTCGAGGGCGGGGCGGTGGTGGTGAAAAGGCGATCCAAGTCAAACACGGCCGTGTCCTTGTCGTGAATCCAAGGCGGGTCGGTGTGCGGCAGACGTTCCTCCTCCTCTTCTTCGTCCTCCACGGCCTCCATGACTTCCGGTCCACGTGGGCTGCCAGGCAGCAGGTCCTCCTTCTCAGCAGAATCAGGGATGAGCTGGGACGGTGCTGGCACGCCAACTTCCTCCACCGTCGGGACCACCGTCTCGCCGAACATGCCGCTGCTCTGCTCCTCTTCCGGGCCGGCACGAGGGATCCGGCCTGCCCTCGGGGTCGCGGTGCTGATGGGACTGACTGAAACGCTCACCTCGTTAACCTTGACTGGACCTTCCTCCTCGTTGAGCAGGGAGGTGACATTGGCCGTGATTTCCGGCTCAGTGGCATTGGTCCCGACTACGTTTCCTAAAAACACACAAACAATAAAAGGTTGATGAGTACAAACATATCAAGTAAAACAGTTTGTTTTGACCTGAATGAAAGCAAAAAAAACAAAGTTTCTCCTCTCAGACGGAGAAAGAAGAAAGAACAAAAGTGGCGAAGGAACTTGAGCAAATTTAATAAGGTGAAAAACGGTTTCACCTGAAAAACAGACCTCAGTTTGTATTGATCAGCTCAGGAAAAAAAAACTTCTGGCTCTTAAATGGGCCGGTTACTGGAGCGCAGGGCTCGTTACAGAGATGTCTGCAGTTTAAAAGCAGAAATACGCTTGAAAAATGTAGAAAACGTCCATGAGAATATCAAAAAACAGAAGAATTGTGTGTATTTTACTCAGTTCTCATTATATTTGTGGTGATTGAAGTTACTGTATGTCCTCAGTGGGGTACAATTGATGATTTATATTAATTTGAAAACTGTGCCCTCCAACACCAGCCGTCAAAAACTCAATAAAATCGATTTCCTACTTGTACTTCGGGGATAATCTTGCTCTAAGTTTTGGATCAATAGCTCCCATAATTCAGGGTCTTTAGAGCTGAGGAGACACTTTGGAAAGTTATGGTAAGTCTGCAGCCCCGTCGCTAGTCTAGTTTAAAATCTTGGGAGTTAATGTTTCCGCTGTGGATACACTCCGTTCTGTAGTGAGGTGGCTTTCATGTCTGGGGCTGGAGGGGATGGCGGTGGAGTTACAAGTAGAAGAATCCATGCTTGGTGCGAAAAGGGTTTTAATGAACCTTTTCCCCGGCCGTGCGTTGGGTATAACGATATCCTCAGAAAGCATAACTCACCCTGAATCTAATAATATGTGTGTGATGAATAAAACTGCTCAGAATATAAGAAACAATCAATCCCCCGTGCAGCCAGCAATAGCAAAAATGCTGATCCCACTCAAACCAGCACGACATCAGAAGACGCAGAAACCATTACTATGAAAAATATAACAGCCAAGTTGGGTTGAAAATACACTGGTTGAGGACAGACGGATGAAATGAGCACCGTCCTTTTCTGTAAAATTGGATATTTATTCAGCGATATACACAATCAGAGGAGTTAAAAATATACTCTCCAGGAATATTAGCAAATATTTGCTCAGAAAAACTGGAACCAAACCGCTCCGGCTGTCGGATGCAACATCTGCTGTCGTTTGTATCTGACCTATAAATACAAACACTCGCATACAAATCACCAACTGGCTCGCTTCACTCTTTCCAAAACACAATTTTTCCAGCCTCACAACACCAGAGGGTCCCTCCGCCACGCGATGACATCACAAGCTGAAGTCTTTTCTGCATTGTGTGACCGACAGTCGGGGCTCAAGGAGTCTGGCATCGACCCCGACGGAGTGAAACAAATTAAAACGAGACGTGATTGGCTGTATACTTATCCCCCCCGGTCGATTACTTCATCCGGAGGCAGCTCGTTGAGTCATGCAGAAAGCTGCTTTACGGCCGCTCCCCGTTTGGATTAAAGGAATAATTCACTAATGTACTTGAACAGAGCGGAGCCGGGATTACAGATTATGGGGTCGGAGAAGGGTGGGATTGGGAGACACAGGTTGGGAGACCCTGCAGGGGGGGAGGGTGATGATCCTGAGGAGACCCAGACGAGAGAACGTCTCAACGACTGTGCTGCAAGAAAGCTGAACATATTTGAAGATGACACAGAATGATGTGTCACGATTGGTTGAGATTAGACCTGTTGATGATTTATTATCATGTTATATATTGAATTGTCTTGTAGTATGTGCAGTTTTTGTTAACAGGACCTGAGAGTCCGTTTTATTTATTATTCGTTGTGTAGTTTTACGTTATTTAAGTTTGATTTGTTCAGGAGATTTCAGTAAATCTAATTCCAGCGTCTGAATGTTGTTCATTGCTTTTTGAAAGGGCGTGTTATCGTAGTTGGCGTCCAATAAATGCAGACTAGTCGAGATTCATCCTTTTATCCTGTTCGCGAATAATTTGCTTAACAGACTAATCAATGTATCTACCCCCGCTAACATGATAGCATCGGGTACGTTAATGCCTTTTCGGCTCAGAAATCTAGTCCGCTGAATCTCCGCTTGTGTTTTTTTGGCAACAAATAGGTCTGGTGATGTGTTGAATAGCTGCACCACAGTCGACCTCGCTGGCGGGCAACTTCAGCGAGGGTGGTGATAGTCAGCCAGCGGGTAGAGGTGTTGTTGTGGTGAACCTTTATTCACCTTTTCACAGCTTGGCAGACGTGTTGGCAGAAACACTACAGTGACCTTTTCCATGTTCAATGCAATGACAAAAAGTCAGGTGAGTTATGTGTTTGTCAGTCTGTATTGTTTACGGCGAGTATACAACAAAACTGTCTCGGTTTTAGGTTTTGGAGTTCACCGATCAACAGCTGTTTCTGCACACTAAATTATAGCTCGTGAACATTTATTACCTGAAGGAAGTCTTCACACATGGAGGTCATAAATGCACTTTTTTCCGAAAGAAAGAAATCCAACCACAGCTTTGTGGGTGGGATTCAAACAGCGGACGCCATCTTCCAACCAAGTGCCACAAAAATGGTGACAAGCGTGGATGAGATCGATATTCAATCATCGACTAACAGCTGGAATATATTTCTAAACAACATGACAGAATATTAAAGGGGGGATGCAGCTGATTGGAAATAACTAACTAATCAAAGACATTTTTCCACATCGTTCCAAATTAACTAACTAAACTTAACTTAATGTCAAGTAAACACGTGTTTAAAAAAAAGCGCTCGGCTAACTTGTGACTGCCTTAATCTATGGAGAAATCTTAACTTCGTGATAAAAGGATAAATTAACACCAGCGTTATCCTCTAATATTCAGTCAGTGACCTCATCAGCGTCACCAAGAAAGGCTTAATTTATCTTTATTCAGACAAAATGCAATTATGTCTTCAAGGTCTGAACACGAACACGATCGCCCACAGTGGATAAATGTGCGTACTTGTGCTCGTTTAAGGAGCTTTGGTAAAACAGCCTCCACCAAATGGCGTATGTGAGGATATCTGTCAGGATCTCTGCTGGCTGAAGATAAGCTCTGACCCTCTGCGACTTTAATCTGTCCGCCTCTAAATGTCTCCTCAACGCTCCGCGGCGCTCCATTTACACAGCCACTAGTTTATTATTTATTAAGACCTCTGCCGAAAGTTTTATGACTCACATGACGTGGTGTCTGAATTGGGAACAAACGGACATAAAAAAAAAAGAAGGTACACACCCTCAGATAGTACAAAGTGTAGTAATTTCATCATCGTTTAAAAGTGCGGCAGGACAAACAGGAAACCAGAACGACTCACTGAGAAACAACACAATCTCTTCTGGTGACTTCCTTCTTTTCACACAACGCCAACAGATCAGCTGAACTTTAATCATTCAAGACGTCGTCAGTGTATACAGAGTCTTCACGGGGTTAAAGGAAGTCCAGCAAAAGACAAGAAAAACTGCTGACGTGGATTTAATAGAAAAATCATTCAGTTGTCTGATACCTGGTCAGCCCACTTTTAGTTAGGAGGAGAAAGAAGGAAGAGGATGAAGAAGGAGAAGAAGAAGAAGGAAGAGGAAGAAGAAGTAAAAGACAGAGGAAGGAGAAGAAAGAGGAGGAAGGAGAAGGAAGGAAGAGGGAGAAGAAGAAGGAAGAGGAAGAAGAAAGAGAAGAAGAAGGAAGGAAGAAGAAGAAGAAGAAGAAGGAGGAAGAGGAAGAAGAAAGAGAGGAAGAAGGAAGAGGTAAAAGGCAGAGGAAGAGGATGAAGAAGTAAAAGACAGAGGAAGAAGAAGAAGAAGAAGAAGAAGAAGAAGAAGAAAGAGGAGGAAGGAGAAGGAAGGAAGAGGGAGAAGAAGAAGAGGGAGAAGAAGAAAAAGAAGAAGGAGGAGGAGGAGGAGAAGGAAGGAAGGAAGAGGAAGAAGAAGAAAGAAGAGGAAGAAAAAGACCAAGGAAGAGGAAACGGAGGAAGAAAGAGAAGAAAAAAAAAAAGAAGCAA
>OMLP01040987.1:0-18061 GCA_900302685.1 Spondyliosoma cantharus | reverse complement strand
AGGAGGAGGAGAGGATGACTTTATATCATCAGGAGGAGAGGATGACTTTATATCATCAGGAGGAGGAGAGGAGGACTTTATATCATCAGGAGGAGAGGATGACTTTATATCATCAGGAGGAGAGGAGGACTTTATATCATCAGGAGGAGGGAGGATGACTTTATATCATCAGGAGGAGAGAGGATGACTTTATATCATCAGGAGGAGAGGATGACTTTATATCATCAGGAGGAGAGGATGACTTTATATCATCAGGAGGAGAGGATGACTTTATATCATCAGGAGGAGAGGATGACTTTATATCATCAGGAGGAGGAGAGGATGACTTTATATCATCAGGAGGAGAGGAGGATGACTTTATATCATCAGGAGGAGAGGATGACTTTATATCATCAGGAGGAGAGGATGACTTTATATCATCAGGAGGAGGAGAGGATGACTTTATATCATCAGGAGGAGAGGAGGACTTTATATCATCAGGAGGAGAGGAGGACTGAGTTTATATTTTTCGGGTGAACTTATCCTTTAACTTTACATCAGATTCCAGATAAAGATGCAGGATTAAATCTGATTACCATTTTAAAACCAGGACTGTAGAACAAAATGATGGAAGGATAAAAATAATAAGAAGGAAATCTGAACAACAGACTGACGTGTGGCTGAATCATAAACTATTTCAGGAAAGTAAACTCTTGCCATGAACAGATAAAAGGATCTCTGACGCTGCAGGTATTAAACATTCTGCCTGGGGTCCCACAAACATCTCTGCCAGACTCCCTTTAAAAAACAGCTGTTTTAAGACGGAGCTGAAGCCGGCTCACCTCCACCAGGCTCTGCTGCTGGTACATCAGGTCGGACTCCTGGCTGCTGACGCTCAGGCGCTGCAGACCCTGCAGACCCTGAACACTCTGCAGGTACACCGGGGACACCACCTGCTGCATCATGGGCTGCTGGATCATCGGCTGCTGGATGATCTGCTGCTGCATCATCGGCTGCTGCATGACATAGTAGGACTGCTGCTGCTGGACGGCCTGCTGCATCGGGACCAGGTACCGCACCGTCTCGTAGCCGTTCATCGCGTACGGTACCGTGGACTGCACCGTGGACTGCACCGTGGTCTGGAGCGGGGACGGCAGCGGGGACACCGTCCCGGCGGAGTACACCGTGTTGGTCACCGGCTCCGGAGACGCCACTTTGACGGTCCGGTAGGTCGTCGTCGACGTCTTCTGGCTCGACTTGACCGACATGTTGACGCGCGGATCAGCTCAGACTCCAACGAACCGAGAGAGAAACCAGACACGACCGCGGGAAGTTTTCTCGGAGCGCGCAGGTAGATTTCCTGAGAGTTTGTGAGCAGCTGAGAACAGAACCGTTCAACTTCCTCCTCTGCAGGACGAACTGGAGACGAAAGTCTGGTTAGAGGAGTTCTTCATGGGAGGCACAGAGACCCGCCCTGCTGCTCGGTATGCAAATACTGAGCTGAGAGCTGCGGGGGGGGAGGAGGGAGGGCTCAGAGCCCGGCCCAGCATCCACCTGGTGGCGTAACAAAGCGCTCACAGCTCAGGTGTGCTGACAGTCCGGCTCACCTGTCTGTGTCTCCTCTCACATCCCTCTGACCTGCAGCTCATCCAACACCTTCAACTACAAACATGTAGGTGTCCTGCTCCTTTAATAGACTTCTGTCACGGCTGCACAGTGAGGAGGAAACCTGGAGAGCAGGTGAGAGCAGGTGAGTGAAGGTGCTGCTGAACCTGAAGCCGCCGCTAGAGGGAGACAAACACAGACACGCTGCAGTGACCTGCTGCAGTGACTGGTGAAAGAAAAACTTCACTGTTCTTTGATTGCAGAAATATTCTGTTACGACTCAAATCTTTAAAGTGCAGAAAACTATATATAAAAGCTATAAAACTAAAACTATATAATATTATAAGCTTATTGTTATTATCGGTTGTATTAATGTGAACATCGCTTCAGTGTAAAAGTTATTTGACTCCTCAATAAATAACACAATGATCCAACTATCAGTGAAACATCTGACACCACGTGATCTTACAACCAGCGTGACAATAAACATTTTGACTGTTGAATCTAAAATGCAGCTGAGGCTGATTTGACTTTACTGACTTGTGAATCAGGATCAATTCATTTGACCTCATTTTAACATCATAATCATTTATTGATTGAATGATGCAATATTAATTTAAATCTGTAAAGTAGCTACTAATTTAAGTTAGTAAACAACTGGTGGAGTGATACGTATAATATTCCACTCTACAACGTGGTGGTTATAAAGTATAAAGTAGCAGAAAATGGAAGTTATAAATGATGTGATCTGTAGTTTAACTCTCTGTGAGCACACAGTGTTTATTGTGTAGGCTGTTGTATATAGAATAGATTTTTATTGTCATTGTTTCAGAATAAAACAACGAAACACAGAATCCACCATTCCATGTCAAAGACACCTGCCACATATATCACTACATTTTAATTCCAACATCATTTGCAGTCGGCACCCATGAAGGAAACAACATATATATTAGTGTGAATAAATGTATACAATTGTCATTTTTTTATTTTTTTATTTCACTTTACAGTTTTGATTTAAAAGCAGGATGACATAGAGTTCGTGAGTTTTAGAAGTTGATTGGATTATTTTAAATATTGCATCTTTTCTATATGTTTTTATTAATATTATGTCTGTAATAATGTTTAGATTTGATGCGTGTTGTGCGTGCTGCTTTAACAAAATCAAATATATCGATCATATTATCATATATGGCTGTTAAGCCTGTCATCTTCTCGCTCTGATACATTAATTATGTGTCTTTATTGATTTTTATGCTCTCGGTTGTCTGACGCTCATCCACGTGGCTATGTGCGTGATTCAACTCAACTCTCGCGATATGCAGCGAGAACAGCCCACGTCAGTCACATACCACCGAGGAAGCGTCTCGTTCCATCCCAACGGACACGATAATGGCTGCGACGCAACGCCCCGGCTGTGTTCTGCTCTTCGCTCCGGTCGACATTAGACGGTCACGGAAGCTTCAGTCGTCGTCCTGAAGCCTCGACCAGCTCCGGTGAGATGAGAGAACCGGACAACACGGTGCTGTCAGTCGGTGTTCGCCGCCAACTGCTCAGCATCTCGTTGCCCTTCAGCTCCGACTGGTTCCGCTATTTTTAGCGGCGAATCCAACAAGCTCACACCAAACCCTATTCATAAAATAGATAATCGAACGACGCGGCGCTTTTCTGTTGATGGATGTAAATGTTAAAACTCAACTTAAGACATTTTGCGAATGTGCAGCAGCCATTCTCTAATTCGGAATGAGTTAAAATACACAAACACACCCGTTTCTAGAAAAATAGACGTTTTATGAGTCCAAACACTGCATTTCTCCTCCATCATCGAAACGCATGTCAACGAACAATCTGTGAGAATTGTTTGATAATCAATGATTTTGTCTGATTCGGAGATTTGCTGATTTTATCAGATCATGTGAAAGTGAAAGTCATCACACAGTAATACACCTCGTACTCTCCCTGTAGATGATCTTAAAATGCTGAATTTCTGAATGGAGTTTTGCGTGGACGTGCCTGTGGCCTCTGTCGGGGTGATGCTGGCAGGATTTGTGACATTAACCTGTGACGTGTTTGTACTAAACGACTCATTTTATAACGTTAACCACACAAACAATATATTTATGTCTTTATAGAAGTCGCAGTTTGTTCAGTTCATCAATGTTGAGCAGCCAAAAATCACCTGACCTCATTTCTCCAGCATCCATTCATATTTATAACATCCAGACATGATGGCGTTGTTGTTTTGTTTGAGTATGTGGAGACATAAATGTGTATTTCACAGATATAATCTTATGTCTGGTGTTTGATGTATTCTGTGTAGCAGCAGGCTGCTTGATGCTGCTTGATGCTGCTCTCTGTGGCAGCAGCAGTTATATAATCAGCCTCTCTGCCATCATCCTCTGGAATAATCCTGCTGGCTGACACATAACATCCCACATGTCTGCTGTGTTGTTCTGTAACACTTCTATAACAACCATCGTCACAATCATACACTTGTACTTATTTATCAACATCAGTTAACAGATATTTGACCGTAAACAAGCAATGAAAAGCTTCTTGAATCATTTATTAAGCTGCTGTAAAGGTTCATTATCATCAGCTGTCATCTAAATAATGTTTGTAGATGAGTTACACAGTGTTTATTAACCATTTATGAAGAATTATAGCCTTTAGAATAAACAATAGCTGAATAAATGGTTTATAAAGCATTTAACTGTTTGTAAACTGTGAAATAACGATTAACTAAAGTTTAATTCACAATAACTTATTGATGATGGTTATTATAAAATGTCTTTCTCTCTTTATTATTAGTAGTATTCTTTCCTAACCTCCACTCATCCCTTTTTTTAGCTTTTTAATTAGTGGAAATGACCAAAACAAAATCTATAGATTAATTATTTCTTCAGACATTATAAAAGTATACAAGACCAAATATTGTTCAAGCCCAGAGAGTCTAAGTTTATTCACAGTTTTTCACAGGCGCTCTACAGTTCTTTATTTTAGGATAAATCTAGAAAACAGAGAAGCTGACTCGTTGCTCTGATGTTGGAAAATGTCGGAAAAAACTAAATGTGTCGGGGGCTCATGGAAAACTGGAGAAAAGGGTGTTTCCAAAAACAATCCAGGCGCTCCAACAAAGAAAATATCAAGAAACGAGGACGGAAACAATATATTTGATTAAATACCTCGATATCAGTATTGTGACAGTGTTGTTGTGATGGTTATGATGTCACACAGAGTTCTGATCTATAATCATCAGTTGTGTGGACATAATGAGCTCGTACGTGAAATGAATGAGATTCTCACACAGTCGTCCTCTGTCCGTAGCTCCTTCTCCGGCCCGGCTGCTTACCCACAATGCACTGTGACAGACCACTGTAACCAGTGCTGCCAGTCCACATCACAACAACACAGCAGGAAGGTAGGAGTGAGTTCAGTGTGCTGGATGAGGAGGGCAGGTGTGATGATGATGATGATGATAAAACAGAAACCTCTCCGTCTCTTGTTTCCAGCTCCTGTCCTGGTTGATCTCGTTCATCGTCTTACTGAAATCATGTCCGGCCCCGGAGACCTACCAGGTGAGTGTGTCCTGCAGCAGAAGTCATTTTCATCCGTGTCACATGATTTGGAGAACGCATTATGTTTTAGACAATAGCGGGCTGTAACTTTGTGGGAAGGCCTCTTCCTGTTTCAACACAATGCCTCCTGGCACAAAGCCAGGTCCAGAAACAAGTGGTTTTCCACTCCAGCGACTCTGTGATACATTAGTGAGGCTGACTGTGAGCCAGACCTATCAGCCGACATCAGCGTTGACCTCACTGACACTCCTGTGGCTGAATGGGAGAGAAATCTGTCGGTCAGCTTCAAACCAGGAGAGTGGAAGCAGATTAATAATATTCAGACGTCCACATACTTTTGGCCCTGTTGTCTATGATCATATTCCTGCTGCGCCTCACTTTTCTTTCTCCTTTCTGAGATTTATATATCTATTTTTTTTTTCTGCTGAGCCTTCGTATCTTTTCACTGAAGCCTTCAGTTTGTTTTCTTTGAGTTTGAACATGAAGGCAGCGTTCTGGTTCCAACTGGAAGCAGACGGAGAAAAACACTGATTATCACGTTGCATCACACGTATAACAGATGATCACACAGATTGTTTTGTCTCTGAGTGGATCCCACACACAATCACACACATTCCTTACACTGAATCACACGTTGTTTATCCGTATCTGCTCACATCCGTAACTACCGGCTCTAAAATAACATCCCAAACTAAACAAGAGCAGAACCTTCAGTCCCGACAGGAACGTCGCATGAAACCGGAGCTTCCAGCAGCAGCGCAAACTGATAACAGAGTGAAAAAGTGTTTGTTGGCTCTGATGAGTAGTTTGATGAGTTACTGGAAAAGGGCTTTAAAAAGTGTCCGACTCAGAGCGCGTCAGTAACAGGAAGCTGTTGTTCACTCGTCATCTTTTGTGTCTTTTGTGTCTGCAGCCATCGAGGGTTCTGGGATGGGCGGGATGAAGCTTCCCATCGGGATGACCCGACGGGCCCTCAGCTACGACGACAACCTGGAGGCCCCCATGTCCACGCCCCCTCATGACATCAGCATCAACAACCTGTGGAGACGACCAATCATACCGGACAGGAAGTTCTCTCATCTGGCTGAGGTGAGACACGGCCTCCACCTTTCAGTGTGGAGCAGTGTGTCGATGATGATGATGATGATGATGATGATGGTGTGTTTTTCCACCAGGAGGATGAGAGCGGTGCTGCGAGTCACCCTGCAGTGGCCGGCAGCGCCCCCTCCAGGTCACCAATGGTAGTGAAAGCCAAGGCCTCGTCCGTCATCATGAATTCTCTCATCACCAGTACGTTATATTCAAGTTCAGCTTATTTTATGAAATATACCAAAGAAATGATAAATGAATAATGTCACGAACAGGCTAAGTAAAATGGGAAAGAAAAATAAAGGTAATAAAGGCTTAAATTGAGAAAACATGTTCTGTTTTTATTCACCATGAGTTCCCACAACCTTTTCTAAACACTTCTGAAGGCTGCCGTCTGAACTCTGTGGGTTCAGTTCTTTAAACTTTATTTTTCTCTCTCCGTGTCTCAGAGCAGACTCAGGACAGTGTGTACAAGTTCGAGCAGAGGGCGGGGCTTTCTGACGCCAGCTACACGCCACACAAAGGCCTCACGGCCGAGGAGACGAGACACCACCACCGCCTCCCTGAAGCCCGCCATGTAAGAAGCACTCTGACCTCAGCACGCTCTGTCTGTGCAACCTGAGATGATCATAATTATCTGTGTACGAGAACGTGATGTCATTTTATGATTAACTGAAGAAGAACCGTCGCATGTTGTGATTGGCTGAGCTAAAGTTGTTATGGGAGAAAATCAGTCTTTGTACAAGTTTAGTAAGTGTGGAGTTTGATATTAACTTCCAGGTCTGGATAAGAATGTAACGAGTAATTCTCATTTAAGCGTAAGATTAACAAAAATAGACTGTACATAGAAACGTATTCATCAGATGATTTGACAGACGAAACATGTCGGCATCGTAACGTCTTATTAAGATGTAACCGGTGAAATGTTTCTAGAATCTTCTATCAGTCGCTAATTTTCAGTCCTCGTCCTTGATTAAAATAGATATAAAAGTAAGACTGAAACAAGCAGCCACTAAAGACAACGATTATAGCAAATAAATAACATTATGATAAGTAATAATTGCAAAAGGTGCATAAACGTGAATTAATCTGAGTCCTCAGTCGGAGCTTTGACTTTAGACTGACGTCTGTTTTTGTTGGTTTTCAGAAGCTGCAGATTCAAAGTCTGGAGTCCAAAGAAGAGCGAACGAACTCCTCCACCCAGTCCACTCCATCCAGCACCCCACACAGCTCCCCCAAACAACAGCGCAGGTACACGCGCACACACACACACACACACACACACACACACACACACAAAATGGGATAAACACTGACAGATGTGTTTACTCTCTGTTGTTTGCAGGACCTGGTTCAACAGCACCGGTTCAGACGTCAGCATCAGCTCCTCCAACAGCAGCGTGGATATGGCCGAGTCTGCAGCCGGAGCCGTCGAACGCTGGAGCGTGTTCGGGCCGCGGCCAGTCGTCCAGAAGTCGACCTCTGACCTGGGATCAGACGCCTCCACCGCCGGTACACACACATAATCACATAACTGAACCCACAGAAATGTCCCACGTCAAAACAATCCGCTATGATTCTCTTCGTACTTTAAGGATTTAGTGTATCTGTTGTCACTTCATAAAAGCCTGTGAACTCTGTTTTGAACCCTCATGTTGTCTCTTCTTACATAAGCAAAAAACTGGTGAGGGTCGAGTTGAATAACAAGCAAACACACTCATGAATTTGGGTTAATAGGCGAGCAGATGACCTTCAGACTGACGGTAAACATTGACTCAAAGCGTTCGAGCCCACTCCCCCGTCAGTCTCTTCACTTATTGGCCTTTTTAAACCGCGTTTTTCTTCCTGCCAGTGATATAAAAGTGGATCAGACAAGTTTAGATTTACATCGCTGGCTGCTGCTCAGAAACAACTCTTAGATTTTCACATGTGGGACGATTCGGCCTGTTTTGAAACAAGAAGAATCTTTTTCCCCGGATGACTTTAGGTAAGAGAAGTGAAAGAATGGTTAATAGGAAACAGCTTCAGACGGGAATCGCTCATGTCGAGGCTCAGAAACAGTTTGTAGTCTTTAAAACAAATCAGATAACCACTGGATGTCATTCAAAACATGGCAGGAGACTCATTTTAACCTGTGTAGTTGTTGTTTAGGCAACATTGTCTACACTGTTATGCATAAATGCTAGATATTGACATTTATAATAGAGGCTGCTGCAGTCTGCTGACTTGTCTTGAAAACAGTTTAACAGAAGATATTAATTATTAGCAGGATGGTCTCACTGCAACATCAATACACAGACACAGAAATAGATGATGTTTTTTCCACTCTTAAACCTCGGGCTGAACAACTTGACAGAATTATCTACGTTCACTAAAACCTTTGACCTCTCAGCCGCTGAAGCAGATACAAACTTTTTAAGCGTTAAGACTTTGGCTTTCTTTGGAAAACATTCCCTCTTAATTATTCCTCCAATGATCCTGAGCAAATCACACAAACTGTGTCTGCTCGTAATGGTTTAAATCATTTTAATTGTTTTTTCAGGGTTTTGTTTTCTGATTATAAACTAAACTAAGTCATTGAGAGTCAGCAGACTGCAGTAACGACTCTGGACAAACATGTCTTTTGCAGTCAGACATCTGATTTTGTTATTTATTGAAATCTGTTCATAATTTTGCAGTTTCTTATTCCACACTCTGAGATGGTATCTTCTTTTCTCTTTTCCCAGCAGGCTTTGCGCTGCAGGCGTACCGCGGCGCCCATAAGCCGACCCCCATGGAGGTGATGAAAGCTCAGTCTACGCGCCTGGCCGACACCCCCGCTGCTCAGGCGTTGGCCCCGCCCAAGATGGAGATCCCCACGGTGGAGGGTCGACGTCAGGGAGCGCGACCGCACAAGCTCAAACCCAGAGACATGAACATCCTGACGCCCTCCGGCTTCTGAGAGGAGACACGACATCGAAGCTGCACCAACGCTGAAGGTCCCGTGAAATGAAAACGTCTGTCACACGACCTACGGCTACTTTAAACATGACTTTCATCTTTGAGTCAAAACCCTGATTTTCTGTCAGCATCTTGCACCCAGGATCACATCTCCATCTGATCATGTGATCGTACATGTTAGGGTGAGCCAGCTGACCAGGTTTGAATTCAGGTGTAACATCATAAATATTATTCACTCTTGACTCGTGACATTTCCCTCAGTCTGGTCAGTTTTGGAGGAGAGCAGCTATCAGTGTCCATTTTTATTCAAAACAAAAAACAGATTCAACCACAGTCAAGTCATTTCACGGGACCTTTAACAGCAGCTCAACAGACACATAACATCGTTCTGTCCTGCATCTTCACACTTCAACAATTCTGGATTAAAGAACAATGAAGACACTTCCCCGTCTGTGTTGCGTGGCTGTAAACCTTCACTCTTTTGACCGCTGCACCCAGCTGCAGCGTGCCGACTCCAACGTGGACTCGACACGTTCAGCATGAATCAACCACTGACCGATCTGGAGACCTGTGTTCATCTGAAGGTGAAGAAGACTGTGATTCTGGTTTAAAACGATCCCCCGTGAATGCACTTTATCCCCGCGGAGACGAGCTCGATGATCCATCTGTCGTTTTTCTTGAAGTGGCATTTCACTGAGCAGAGAGGGAGCAAGAAGTCGAACTAATTCATGAAGTGTAGATTGATACGAAGCAAAAGCAACAGAACAAAAAGAGAAATCAACTGTACTAATTTTGTCTCAGGAAATTGTAGAAATTGTTCGGGCTCCTGCTCACTGAAACGTTCACTCGTTTGTTTTGTGTTACGCGTTTGGTTTAATATGTTTTAATGTATGTTGAGGTTTTGTAATCTGCTCCTGTAACAGATTTGATTCCTTTTGGGATCAGAAGAAAGAAACGCCCACCTGGTGTGTTTGTGGAAATCAGAGCGACATGTGAGCAAGACTCGCACACTGACATGCAAAAGTGTTTGAAGATGAGCGTGTGAGCTCTGGCAGCATGTCCACCTCTGGCTTCATGTTCAGATATGAAGGATTCCTTGTGTTTTCTGTTCTGGTGCTTCACTGTTGACTGAAGAGACGGCTGCTGCTGAGCACAGCGGCCGGCCACATCCTGCAGAAACCTTGTGTCACAAAACCAGAAAGAGCTTTTTTCAAAGACACACTTTTGCTTTCGACATTTAAAGACGAATGCAGTCGTCACAGTGAAAGGAAACGTGTTGCCTTACAGTAACAGAAAATGAAATTAAATACAGGTTTCATTTTAGAAACTGCAACAAGCTTTCAGACATTCCTACAACACTAGCTAACAAATGTCTTTGCATACAAGTTTCCTGCAAGATGATTCAGCTGTTAAATGAGATGTAGCACCTGGCACATTGTTGTTGATTATTATTATTATTTTTATTGCACTATTATTATTAAGTGGAAACTCCCACAGTGTTTACTGGTAATAGATTACATGTGTAATGTGACGCAGCGGTGGAGTCTGTGTTATGGAGTGAACAAGTCGTCTCCCACCTGTGACTCTGCTGTAGTTTCAGTCAGATGTTGTCAGAAAACACGCCGCTGTCAGCAGCTGTAAATATGAAATGACTTTCTGATCTGTAATGTTCCAAGTGTGACGCTGTTCCCTTTAAACCTCTGAAGTATCACGTCTGTATGTTAGTGTGACTCTGTCGTCTGAATGATTTGTGTTTCTTTTTCCAGTTGATGTTCAGAGACACTCTGCTCGATTTATACGACGTCTGTGTGTTTTATTCTTCTTTGACGAGACGGAGAATAAATATTACATTCTCATTAGAAAAACAAGAGTCTTCCTCATTTCTGGTGTGAAAACAGATTTTGTAAGGCATCTTCGCTGTTTTGTTTCACTGAGTTTAACAAAGCAAGATTAACTTTTAAAGGAACAGTTTACCCAAAAAGTTCAGTCATCATCTCCTCCCTCCATGCTGATGGAAACTCAGGTTTCATAGTCCACAAAAACATTTCTGGAGCTTCTCCTAAACAATTGAAGAAGCTGGAGACTTGATTTAAAATGTAAAAAAACAACCAAAATAACTTAAAATGGCTCCATACAGCTCGTCTGCTGTGATCCAAGTCTCCAGAAGCCCTGAGATCACAAATTAACTTTAAAAGATGTTAATTACACCCTTTTAAATGCTGAGAGCCTCACTGCAGCTACTAAGCTGAAATTGTGAGGATGTAAAAAAAGTCTTTTCAGATCAATTTGGGATATCAGTGCTTCTAGAGACTTTTGATTATTTTGGATTTTTGGGTGAACTGTTCCTTTAACTGCTTATTTCCATGAACATATTTTCTCTGTGGATCTGTAGTGATTTATTTCAGCCTGTAGAGAGCAGCGCTTCACCATCCAGTAACAACAGCTGTCATCTTCTGTTGAGTCACTTCGACACACCATTAAAGAACAAAATTAGGTTTATTTTAAAATGTTTACACAGTGAAAGGATCTGATTCGGCTCTTTACTCCTCCGCCATCGGTTAGAGACGAGCTCGTCACATTTAAACTGGGTTGTATTTCCCAGCAGCAGACGTCACTGATCACCAGTTCAAAGCAGATTATCTGTGATTTCACAGTCAACCAGCAGCACTGAACACATGCATGTAGGAGAAACACAGAAAAGAGTCTTTGATTAAATGATCTGCAGACGAGGAGTTCAACTTTATTTTTCATGTGAAGTACAAAGTAGAGTGTTTTATTGGAAAAGTGTCTTCATGCAGAACGAACACGACTTCTGGTATTCAACACATTCAGTCATTTTGATGTCTGATGTTCTGTCAGTGCAGTGACGAGTCGGTCTGGTTCCCGACAGAACAAATCATTTAGTGAAGCATTCCAGTCAATATATTAGTGAAAAACACCTTAAGTAAACCAGATTGCACCAATGATAACATTCAATTCATGTGTTTTTTAAAGTCGCTCCATTGACACGATGCTGCATTCAGTTCACAGCCAGGATTCTCCCCTGACTTTGGTCCGAAGCTTCAAAAAACATACAGATTTTCAAAAGCATTTCTTTGTTTTGCAGCTTCAATCAGTCGACCACATCATACAAGTAGGAACTGTCACTTGCAGAAAATGTAACGTCTGTATTTTGAGGTCAATAAATATGTAAAAAGACTTCACAGTGTCTGCTGCCCTGATGAGACGAGTCCGGCAAATCTTTGAGACCTGAGGATTCAGAAACCTCGCCTGAACTTCCTGCATGGAAATCCAACTCGCTGGTTAATCCTTTCCATGAGTAGAAACTCAAAAACTCTGGAGGACACAGTTTAAGTTCTCTAAAGACTAATGCAGTCAACAAACTTTATTTTTCTTGTCCCAGATACATTTTTGAAATCTGAGACTAAAATCCTCGTGTTGGTTGTGAGTCCACGATTCTGACGCAACGGTTTGTCGTGAACTACCCCAAACACTACGACAATAAACACTGACATGTTTGATTTCATCGCGATGCGCTTGTTGTTGGAAATCAACATAACAGGCAAAAAACAGCACTTGTGTTCCCCATGTGGGAAACCAAAGCTGGACTGACTCCAGACAGAAATTCTGACATCATGCATTCCAGTCGCAGTTCAACTTCAATAATCTTTCTGAGATTGACCGTGAGCCCCAAAACAACATGACACAAGCCTTGAAGTGTGAGTAGGACAGCAGTTCTGACATGAAGTCTCGTAGTCCGGACAAGCTTTTAGTTTCCAGCATGCTCCTCGAGAGGAGAGTGAGGTTTATGTTGATTGATAACCCGACCTCAGGCTTCCTAGAAGACACAGTTTGGTGATTGCATTGCATAAAGCAGAAAGACACTGAGAGTCTCCACCAGCTGCTCCGGAGAACAAATCCAGCAAATCAAGAAACTCACCAACGTCCGAAGCTGCTCCAAACTTTCTTGCCATCTTCTGGAAACCGTGGAGTTATCCAACTCAACCTGAGGCTACCTGGATGAAACCATCTTTTTCCTTTTGAGACAATAACAATAACTCATTTAATTTCTCGCCCTAACTGATTTCCTTCAGGGTTTGATGCCTTCGAGGGTTTGCTAATCTCCTGTCGAGATCACCTTCTTCCATACACTCCATCTTTCTCGTTCCCTCTGTCTTCACAGACTCGCTCCTCCTCTTCCTCCGTCATCTCCTCTTCTTCTGTACTCTCCATACATCTGGAAGAACAGCTCCATCTCTCTCTGCAGCGTGGTGTTTCGGAGGTCGGCGTCAGCTTTCGCTCGCTCCATGTTGCGGATCTTGATCTCGGCGACGCTTTGGCTTCGCTTCTGCTGCTCCAGACTGACCCGCAGCACGGCCACCTGACGCTTGAGGACGTCGTTACAGCGCTCCAACCTGCAGAGGACACACACAGAAGTATAGCTACATGACACACCTGTGAAACATCTGTTTAAAAGCTTTGACTTCTACAAAAACAAGGAACATGGAGAGGAGGCCATCTTCCTCCTTGTACTGGTGTCTCACCTCTGTATCCTGGTCTGGTACTCGGCCCTCTGCTGGGCCATCTGCTGCCGGAGCTCAACCAGGACAGAGTGAGCGTCCCTGGGCTGTGACTGAGGCTCAGGTCCCTGGAGGTCTGAAGGACCAGAGGGGAGGAAGACCTCTGAGCTGCCTGTACTCAGAGGGCTGTCACTACGGACAGAACCAGAAGCTGGGGAGTTCGGGGGTTGGATGTCCTCATCATCATCCTCGTTGTCCTCATCATTATCATCTTCGTTGCCATTGTTGTTGTCCTCGTGTTCATCATTATCAACTTTTTCTTCTTCTGCAACCTGACTTGAAGGTAACCTATCCGGTTTCTTTGGTGACACGTCAGGAGGACTAACTGCACCCACAGCATCATCGCTCTTATCCAACGGTAGAACATCGCAGGAAGACCATGAAGAGGAGGAGTCCTTTCTCTGACCCGCCTCCTCTAACTCCGCCTCCTCTTCACATGCTCCACAATTGGCCCCCTCGTTTGTTTCAAGATGACCACCAGCGACATCATCATCCATTCTCTGATGTTCAGATACTTTGTCCAGGTTGTCGTAAGTGGAAAAGGTGCTGCCCCCACTGGCTGATTCTGGCACTGCACCATCTTTCTCTGCAGCGCCAGAGCTCCAGAAACCAGCGCTTGTCTCTCCTGGGCCTGGCCAGGCCTTTGCCCAGCCTGTGAGCATCGGTCTGGGCTTGGAGATGTCTGTTAGGGGGTCTTGTGGCTGGAGGCTGGTTGTAGAGGCTTGAATATTTGCAGGGGAAGGTCCTTGATGATCTGAGTTATGTTGAGGGTGCTGAACAGACTGACTAGAGGAGGGTCGGGGGTAGAAGCAGTTCTCTGGGTGGGAGGAGGTGTAGCGATGGCCGAGACGTCTCTTCTGGTCAGAGGACAGGTCAG
Source organism: Spondyliosoma cantharus (assembly GCA_900302685.1). Classification (NCBI taxonomy): domain Eukaryota; kingdom Metazoa; phylum Chordata; class Actinopteri; order Spariformes; family Sparidae; genus Spondyliosoma; species Spondyliosoma cantharus. The sequence continues at coordinate 3,413 of OMLP01040987.1, read as the reverse complement.
ATTTGGCAGCAGCAGCATAGATACAGCTACAGGGAAGGAAAGAACGGGAGGTTTGGCTTTCAAGATGATCCTCTCAATGATCTTTACATTAAATTATTTCACTTGGAAGAATAGTATGTGATGTAAGGTATGTCTCTCTCCCTTCTGTGTGAATGTTGTCCTAGTCTCTTCTCCCTCTGTGTGAATGTTGTCCTAGTCTCTTCTCCCTCTGTGTGAATGTTGTCCTAGTCTCTTCTCCCTCTGTGTGAATGTTGTCCTAGTCTCTTCTCCCTCTGTGTGAATGTTGTCCTAGTCTCTTCTCCCTCTGTGTGAATGTTGTCCTAGTCTCTTCTCCCTCTGTGTGAATGTTGTCCTAGTCTCTTCTCCCTCTGTGTGAATGTTGTCCTAGTCTCTTCTCACTCTGTGTGAATGTTGTCCTTATCTCTCTCACTTCTGTGTGAATGTTGTCCTAGTCTCTTCTCACTCTGTGTGAATGTTGTCCTTGTCTTTATCACCCTCTATGTGAATTTTGTGTTTCTATTCCCTCTGCGTGAATGTTGTCCTTGAGTTTTTCCTGGTGTCTGTAGTTGTAGTCCATCCTCTCGACACTTCTTTATCGTAGCGAGGAGGTTGTGTTGCTCAGCTCCTACCTGTTTCTGCGGACACCTGGAAGCACCATGATATAACATCTGTGTGAGTCTGTGAGATGTGTGTCTTGTCGTTGGTACCTGGGGTTCTGTGCTTCTGAGGCGGACTGTCCTGGTTCTCCGGAGCGCTCTGCGATGAGAGGCAGAGACAGCTGGCGGAGGCAGGGTGACGGGTGGAGGTGAGGCTGCCTCAGAGCACTCGGTGATGCACGTGCACCTCCTGGTGGACGGGCGGCGATGGATGGGGGGATTTTAGCAAATAGAGTCTCATGTTCTCTGATCAGCTCCAACATCAACACCTGGACCAGTGCTGCACCTGGGACACAGACCGAGAGGTGAAGATATTCTTTAAAGAAAGTTCTCCCAGGTTCCCTTCATACACTAGATACTAGATTTAATGTCAACATGGATTTACCTCCCATGATGCTTTGTGGGTCTTCAGCTTTGGCTCGGAGGATGTTTGGCCCGAACACAGTGGCCAAGTTCTGGCAGCTCATCTTGTTAATGCTGGCGTAACTCTGGACCTCATTTAGAAACCTGCAAACATTTATCCCAAAGAATTCACAATTTCTACAGGTTGAAACAGTTACTGTCCCTCGCTTCAGGAAACAAGATTGATACTCAATCCGACTTAAATGAAAACCTGGAAACAGACTGTCAGTGGGTGGGAATGGACTTACTGGCAGATAAAGTTGAGTAGGTTGAAGTTTGCAACTGGCAACTCATGAAGAAGACTTCTCAACCGCCCCAAACCCTGATAGAGGAAGAAGAGAGGGACAATAAGACGATTGAAGTCAAGAAGGAAGAATCAAATGGAAAGTCAAAGCAAAGGCACGACTCCTCTGACTGTGTAGTGTAGACAGCTGCAGTTACCAGCGTGCGGTCAGTCGACAGCTTCTGACCACAGAGCAGGAACTCCTGGTAGCGTCTGTAAGGAACCAGAGGCTCCGGCAGCTGTCTGAGGTAAAGCTTCAGCAGTGACGCCACCGTGTGGACGTCAGTGCTGCTGCAGACAACACACATCGACATTCTCAGAAAACCCTTTAAAGAATGTGTGATTGAAGGAGGGGAGGGACTGTACCTGTCAAAAGATGGTCTCTCCCCTGCATCAAAAGCCTCCTGCAGCTCTTTGACCACACTGGCCTGCCCTGAGTGGCGAAACAAGCCCACCTCATGCAGGCCACGCTCCCGGATGAAGGTCACACACTGCTCCACCACCAGAGGAACCAAGCGCACCCCATAACGTCGCTCGTACAGCACCGTCTCCTCCAGACGCTGACCGAAGACCCCTGAAAGGGAGGGAGATTGAAGAGATCCACCTCATCCAGTCACAAACAGGGTGACTGGCCTCTGAATGATCTGATACAATTATTGATTTTCTTTTATCCATAAAGGTAAAAGAGCTCCTAAAGAAACTTCCAGACACACCGCTGGGTCACATTATCATTATGGGTCTCATGTGTGTACCTGTGAAAGGGATCCAGACTCCCTTGTTGAGGCTCTTCAGCCACTCGTCACCCTGACCGGCGCTGTTAGACAGAAAGAAATACGAGCCTGGGCTGGCCAGCACGTCTCTGTTACCTGCAGATACAAACATGGCTGGTTTTAAAAGTTAAGTCTCAAGTCATCGCAGGATGCAAGTTTATCAGCACCAATACAATGACTCAGTGCTTTTGGAGTGTACTTCAGGTGCAGTTGGACATTTCTGAACCATTGTGATACTTTAACCTTTTACAGACTTGCACCTTTTAATGTTTTTACTATCTTCTGACACACCACGCTATTCGTAAGAGACTCCACTAATTTATTATCTTAATGCACGTCTGTAAAATTGGCGGATTTGCAATGGATGTATTAAATCGATGCAGCAGAACCGGAGACGTACACCTGCACTACCAGACTGTTTAGTATGCTGAGAAGATGCAGTCTGTCCCGAGACAGAGAATGTCAAACACAGTGTGCCAAAAAATACCAGGATGTCCGATGTGCATCAGGTTTCACTGTGCAGTGTGAAGCCAGCAGGCTTATCTGGTCATTCCGACCCACAATCCTCTGCACAGCTGCGAGAGAGCGCACGCAGGCGTCAGCTCATCACAGCGTATCGTTAACTATTAAATTTGGTGCAATAGACGTATGAGCAGAGGGTCAAAGGTCAAGGTGTGATGAAGTGGTGAGTCTCGAGTGTTTGCATACTGCATGCAGCAGTACGTAGTAAAGGTACGAGGAAAAACTACCATTTGAATTTGAAAAGTGCAATTTGGAGCGCAGGCATCGTCTTTGTCATGCAGTCGTGCCTACATTACCCACAATCCCACTTGACTGCCAACTGCTGTCTTTAATGTGTGTAAGTGTCGTGTTTTATTTCCCACCTTCACCTGTAATATGAATCTTTTCTGAATGGAGCTTAAAAAGTGACAGTCGTACCTCAACGAAGAACTAAAGATTAACATGGGAAGATGCATTAACCCACACTCAGCACACACACACACACACACACACACACACACACAGTCTCTCCCTGCTCCATCTCTAAATGGTGCATGGACTCATTAACACACCTTCCTCTCGTCTCCCTCATGTCCCATCATGCCTCACTGTCTGTCCTCCTCAAAGTCACATCAAACACACACACAGACACACGTATGTATGAAACACACAAAGACACACACACACACAATGTCACCTCAGTTAGAAGCTCAAAGACTCTGACTCAGCGTTTAACATATGACACTTAAGAGCAACACACACAGCTGAGGTGTGGAGGGATTAACAGCTAATATGTTGATG